>JAGSPU010000695.1:0-26012 GCA_019321725.1 Paulownia fortunei
TAAAACAAGTCCTCAATTGAATCCACTTTATGTACTTCGACATCTTCTGCAGGTTGCATACAATCATTAAACACATTTAGTTCCAAAGTCATATTTCCAAATGATAACTTCAAAAATACCATTCTATAATTGATCAAAGTATTTGAAGTTGCAAGAAAAGTACGACCCAAAATGATAGGAATTTATGTATGTTTGTGCAACAGGCTCTGTGTCCAAAACAGTAAAATTAACTGGAAAGTAAAACTTATCAATTTGTACCAACACATCTTCTACTATTCTCTTTGGAACTTTAATCGAATGATCAGCTAGTTAGAGTACAATAGAAGTTGTTTTAAGTTCTCTCAAACCTAACTGTTCATAAATTGAGAAAGGTAGAAGATTTATACTAGCACCAAGATCAAGCAAAGCATACTCTATTCTAGTGTTTCCTATGATACATGAAATGATTGGACAACCTGGATCTTTGTACTTAGGTGGAGTGAATTGTTGAATGATTGAATTAACACTTTCAGTTAAAAATGCCTTCTTTTGATTGTACACAAATCTTTCAAAAAATGGGCATAAGATAGAACTTGCTTGATTGCATCTAATAATGAATATTAATCTTGACTTGTTTAAAAATTTTAAAAATTTCAGCATTTGAGTTCAATTTTTGAGTTGCTTGCAATCTTTAGAAAAGTTGCTGGAGCTAAATATTTTTATTTTTCATCATTTTCACACTTACCTTCATCGTCAAGACTATTTTTATTTTTCATTTCTGGATGTAGATTAGAAACTTTTTCATTGTGATGAATAGTCTTGTCAACAACGTTTCGATTCCGAAGAGTTATAACTAAATTAGCCTCCTTGACTGCATTTTCACCTAAAGAAGAAACATGACACTGAGTGGAAGGATTAGGTTGAGGTTGAGCAGGAAATTTACCTTTTTCGTGAGTACGCAAAGAAGTTTCAGTGTTGAAAGTGTGCTTCTGATCTCATAATAGCTTGTGAAGTCTGATTATTGATGTTGTTTGTTCATACATAAAATACTTGCAAAGTCTCCTCAATGGATTTTGTATGTGAAGCTGGATAAGAATGAAAGTTTGGTGGTTTTGTGAATGTAGTGATTGGCACGGTTATCATCTCGCTAACTGAAATTGGGATGATTCTCCATTGTGGATTGTAAGTTTTAGAATATGGAGAATGGAAAGGTTTTTTAATGTGTTCATAAAAATTGCTTGTACTGGAATGTTTGGACATTCATTGGTGGAGTGCCCTAAAAGTTCACAATTGCTACAAACTTCTTCCTCTTACACATATTTGATTTTCTTTACTTTTTAAAGTTCCATGACTTCAATTTTTCTTGTTAAACTAGCAAGTCTAGCATTTAGATCATCTTCTTGGCTAAGATAATATTTTTATTTATTACTATTAGCAAGATTAGATCTAATAGAACCTTCGAAAGAATTAACATTATGCCATGATTGAGAGTTTTCTTGCTAAATGATCTAGATATTCTAAGGCTTCATCAGGTTTCTTATCAAGAAACTCACCATTACACATTGTTTCAACAAATATTTTGTTTCAGGAGTTAAACCTTCATAAAAAAAACTAATTAAGCGCCATTTTTCAAAAACTGATATGGGCATGAATTCAACAAATCTTTAAATCTTCCCAACATTGAAAGAAAGCTTCATTCGAATTTTGAGAAAAATTTTGAATTTGTCTTTTCAAAGCATTAGTTTTATGAGTTGGAAAGAATTTTTTCCAAGAATTCAGTTTGCATTCTTGCCAAATGCCAATTGACCTAGGTTTTAAGAATTAAGCCAATTTTTTGCTTTATGTTTTAAAGAAAAAGAAAATAATTTGAGCTTAACATCTCATTTATGCAAGTTTGATCATCAAAAGTGGCACATACTTCATCAAATTTTTTAAATGCAAGTAAGGACTTTCAGAGTCTAAACCATGAAAATTAGGAAGTAAAGATCATACATGACTTGAATCAAAAATTATTTATATTTAGAGGAAAAATGAAACAAGAAGGAGAAGAATTTTGAGAAGTTGCAAGTAATAATGCATGGTCACCACTTGATTCTCATTTTCATCCTAGACATTTTTATTTTCAGCCATGGTGGAAGTGTGTGGAGATGATTCAAATAAATTTCCAAACAAAGTTTCGGAATTATTTCTTACTAAACGTCGAGAATTATAACTACGATACCATATAACCATATATCTATAAAGAAAATAAACAAACTACATTATAAAGGAAAAATATTAACAAACCTGAATACTTACCTTGCCTTCCCTGGCAACGGCGCCAAAAACTTGCTACAACTTTAAGGTTGCAAACTCAAGTGCAGGTTGTAGTAAGTAATAAATTTCTCGTGAGTCCGAGGTTGATCCATAGGAAAGTTGTTTGAAGAATTCAAGTTTATATTCTAAAAAGATGGAGTTTATGTGAATCAAAATATATGAACAATTAATGTATGATGTAACTAAAGAAAAATCGAAGTAATAAAAGTACTGAGGATTAGGATCCACTCTTGAGTTTTGGATAGAGAAATGGTTATTTATTCTTTTTACTTCTATTAATACCACAATTGGAATCCATACATAATGAAGGTTCTAACGAGAAGATATTATCAAGTAACTCATGCAATAAAGTAATCATGATATTGTCTTACTATTATAATTATCTCTTAACGCCAACACTTATTTATGGGATCAAGCATTTATGCACAACTTCGTCAACAACAAATCAAAGTTTAACATTAGTAGTCGATGGGGTAAAACCGCACAATAAACTAAATGAACCCAAATATTTTTGTTGTACCATTGGAGATACATAATCAAGAATCACCACGAAACAAGTAGGGTTTAGATCAAAAATAAAAATAATAATACAACATACTTAAACAATTTCTACCCTTATAACCATTTCTCTTCCTCCGTCAAGAGATTCACCCTTTTTTCCTCAACAAAATGAAATTTAGAAAGACATAATAAAAGTAAGCAAAGACTAAAACTATAAGAGAAACTAGAGAATGCATTTATATTACCACTAGAAAACTTACAATACTAGAAAACATACAAACTAGAATAACTTAACCTAAAGAAACCCTCTACCCCCTCCTATTACAAGTTGAATACATGGCCTATTTATAGTACTTGGAGTAAGCTAGAGGCCAAACAAATAATGGAAGGGTTAATCAAGTGTATGCTAGTTGCCAAGAGTTGGTATGTTGTTACATAAATTTCTCACCCATTGAATTGAATTGCATTTTTCGGTTAGATACAGCCAGATTTTGAATATACATGAAAAATCAAAATTATAGATCTTTCAGTACTGATATATTTTCATATATCTTTTGTCAAATTTGGCGGTCGAATGAAGGCAATATTTTCAAATTACCGAGTCATATCCAAGAGCCGCCCTTTAACATCAGCAGCAACTTGCAGCCTATAGTTTTACCATTTCGACATATTTTCACACCATCTTGTCTTCAAAAACTTATTTATTTACCTCTTAGGTATAATATATCTGAATTTTAGCCCAAAATAAATTTGGGCTCAAGATATATAACCGAATTGGTGAAATAAGTCGATACTGGGCTGAACTCTGATTCGAATTTTGGTGATCCATTTTGTGCAACTACTTGGACTAATTTTCTGCTATCATCCAGACTGAATTGGCTGAGTCTCCAACATAAAAGTTGTACCTATATCTCTTGGCTTTCAAATGAAATAAGTTTTAGGTCCATAAGGCTTTTGATCATGAAGTTATACTCAAATTACAAAAACTGCACAAGTTCAGAAACATGCTTCCATTTATTCCCTAACACAAAATATTAATAAAACAATAATATTAACAAGAATAAAGCAAGAAAAGTATAAAGAATTTGATACAAAAATATGTTAAAATATGCACTTATCAAGTATCAAAAGATTATCCTTTACTTTGACCACCCTTACTCATGGTTTCAACGGACCAAAAGAAAATACGCTTGAATTTTTCTATAAAAAAAATTAGAAAAATACATATTTAACACACAACACATGATATCGAATTTTTCCTCCACCAATCTAATTGAGACATTGTCCTTAATATAAAAAATAGATAGAAAAGTAAAGTTTAAAATATATCACTTGAAATGTGGCCTATTGAAAAAAATAAAGTTGAACAACACAAAACACACTATTTGTTAAAATCATTAAGGATAAATTTCACACGCTAAGAGTTAATTTTATTTTGCATTTTCGACCACTATCCCTATTGGACCAATCCACATTGGATTAGGTTCTGGCACATATGCTAGAAGTTGATCAATCAGTTGGTCACGTGTTGGAGTAGAAATGAGAATTCATCTCGCAGACGGTGAAATAAAATCTTTTCCACAGCATGATCTACAAAAGATAGCAAACCATTATAGAAACCATTAACATTAAGAATATCTATAGATTTCTGATAAATGTTAAGTTGTGCCCAAAAGATAAATTGGAATAACTCTTCTAGTATACCAAAACCACCAGGTAGAATGATGAATGCATCCGAATTGTTTAACATGTTTGGCATTCTGTGCTAAATATATGACACTTTTAGCTTATATCCAATGGTCATACCTGTGATATTCTGTATTGTTAAGATTTTGGGATAACTCCTAAAACTTTGACTTCTCCTACAAGAGCAGAAGTAGTAACACTCCCTATTAACCCTAAATTGCCTCTCTCATACACTAAATGAATTTTTCTTTTTGCTCACATTCTACCAAGGTTATAGGCTGCCCATATAAACTCACTATTTTTGACTGGATTGAATCCATAAAAGACACAAATACAGTTGAACTTGCTAGTGAAAGATCCTTCTATTTTCTTTCTTTTTTTTTCTTTTTTTTTTAAAGTGAGTTGTACAAAATGGAGTGATTACAGTGCTATCTATTGATGTGTGAATGGGAAATGCATTTATTGTACATCTTTTTCTTTTATCAGAAAAGTTGAAAATAAGGACATAAAGTTTGAAAAAAACTAACTACTACACGTGAATATATTCGTAGTTGTGATTGTAGCTCATACCTTCCTCTGGTTTTACATCCAGTAATGACTTAAACGCTCTGTATAGGTCGAGGATATCTTTCCTATTCAATTTTCTTATAAACTAGCAAATAGGATCTTTTAATGTCAGATTTCCAAGGCTATAACCCTTATATTTATCCCGGAAGTGATTTCTTAAATCAAGAATTGCAAGATGCACTAATCCATATGAATGCATCTTAAGACTCAATATAATGTCATCTAAAGTCTCCTTACTCAGTCCATCTATAATGAATTGAATTTTATCTTCTCGATTTTTAGAAATCATTCCTAAGGAACAACACTTTGTATTGCAAGTTCATCAAGCACATTTATGACAAACTTGTATTTTTTCACCCTTTGTTTTTTTGAATATATGCTTTCACCAAAACCAAGCATGTATCTAGTAAGCAAGTTTTAAGATTCTCATGAAACTCACCTGCTACTCTTACCTTTTCTTCAATTATCCATCGTATGTCCCTTGGGATACCCTTGTGCATAAGCATCTTTAATCTTTCAATCCTAATTTTATAATTTTTTAAAATTACATTTTTAGGAAGAAAAGGAAATCACTTCTTAAGAGTTAGAAGAATGTCATCCATTTTGAAAAGAACAAGGAAAAAAAAGAATGCAAAAAAAAAGAGAAACTTTGTATAGAGATTTCAATTATTTGGGAAACTGATAAGTCCGACTTTAATAGCCAGAAGTATCGTTATCCGCTATTTAATCGGGAAAAGAAAAAATAAAAGAAAGAAAGCCTACAAAATAAATAAAGTTAGAGAAAATAAGTTTATATACACACACTAATCATAATAAGTGTTAAAAAGAAAAAGAATTTCCTGTTGTGAAAATTGATTTTCTAGAAACGGTTTGAGTCTTTGTCTATTTACTTTGAATATGTTACCATTTCTAGGATTCTCAATGTCAATTACCTTATAAGGATATACCTATTTTACAACAAAAGGACCACTCCACCTTGATCTTAATTTTTCAGGAAACAAATGCAATCAAGAATCATAAAGCAAAATCTTTTCACCAACCTCAAATACTTTTCTTGAAATATTATTATCATGAAAATCTTTGATTCTTACTTTATGAATTTTAAAATTCTCATATGCATTATTTCTCAATTCTTGAAGTTCGTTGATTTGAAATTTGCGCAATTTTAAAGCTTCATAAAAGATGAAGTTAAGCATTTTGATTGCCTAATAAGCTATATGTTCAAGTTCAACAGGTAAATGACAAAGTTTTTCATAAGCTATCCTATAAGGAGACATGTCTAATGATGTTTTGAAAGCAGTTCTATATGCCCAAAGTGTATCAATAAATCTAAGAGATCAATCTTTACGATTTGGGTTAACTGTTTTTTTAAAAATTTATTTTATCTCCCTATTTGCAAGTTCAACTTGTCCATTTGTCTAAGGGTGATAAGGGGTTGCAACTTTATGTATAATTCTATATTTTCTCATTAAAGTTTTAAAAACTTTGTTATAAAAATATTTTTTCCCATCACTGATAATGGATCGAAAAATTCTAAATTGACTTAAAATATTTTCTTTCAAAGTTTTTATCACTATTCTGTGATCATTATTTTGAAAAGGAATTGCCTTGATCCATTTTGAGATATAATTTATGGTGACGAATATATAAATAAAATCAAATGATAATGAAAATGGTCCATGAAGTTAATACCCCAACAATCAAATATTTCAATCACTAGGATAGGGTATAGAGATATCATATTTTGCTTTGAAATGAACCCTAACTTTTGATAATTTTCACAACTTTTGCAGAAAGTGTAAGTGTCTTTGAAAAGAGTTGGTCAATAAAATCCATACTGCAAGATCTTTGCAGCGGTTTTCTTTGTCGAAAATGACCACCACATGCTTCTAAATGATAAAATTTAATAATATTACCTATCTCATTGTCAGACACGCATCTTTGAAAGATTTGATTAGGACAATATTTGTTATGTATGTATCATCCCAATAAAAGGTTTTTACCTCAGTCAAAAACTTTTTTTTTATCTTGAAAGTTCCAGTGTGATGGCATCTTTCCTGTCATAAGAAAATTAATAATGTCAGCAAACTAAGGTAAAATAAAAATATTAAATAGTTGTTCATCAAGGAAAGTTTCATTAACGGGTGTGGTTTGAAATGAGTCATCATAAATAAGTCTTGACGAATGATCAACCACCACATTCTCTACTCCTTTTTTATCTCCTTGTAATGTTGAATTCCTGGAGTAAAAGAATTCACCTAATCAGTCTAGGTTTAACATTTTTTTTGATAAAAAATATTTTGAAGTTGCATGATCATTGAAAACAACAAATGGTGAGCCAACAAGATAAGATCTAAATTTGTTCAATGTAAAAATACAGTAAGTAATTCTTTTTCAATTGTTGATTAATTCAATTGAGCACTATTTAAAGTTTTACTTGCATAGTAAATAACATATGATTTCTTATCTTTCTTTGTCCTAAGACAACTCCAACAGCATAGTCACTGACATTACACATTATTTCAAAAAGTAAAGTTCAATCTGGAGGCTGCATGATTGGAGTAGATGTAAGCATGCTTTTAAGCTTAACAAAAGTATTTTCACAATTTTCAGTTCATTCAAAAATAGTATCTTTTGTTAGAAGATTACACAAAAGTTTAGATATTATACTTAAATCTTTGATAATTTTTTTATACAAACCAGCATGTCCTAAAAATAATCTCACCCCCTTCACAGACTTTAGTATTGGCAAATTGGCAATCAACTAGATTTTAGATTTATCTACTTCAATACCTTTTGACAAAATAATGTGTCCAAAAACCATACTAGTTGTTACCATGAAATGACATTTCTTCCAATTGAGTACAAGATTATTTTCTTTACATCCGATTAAAACCTTTTCTAAATTAGACAAATAATTGTCAAATGAATTACCAAAAATAGAAAAATCATCCATGAAAACTTCAAGAATATGTTTAACCATGTTACTAAAAATACTAAGCATGCATTGTTGAAATGTATTTGGTGCATTATATAATCTAAAAGGCATCATTTGATATGCGAAAGTACCAAAAGGACATGTAAAAGTTGTTTTCTCTTGATCTTCAAGTGCAATTGTAATTTGATTATACTGAGAATATCAATCTAAGAAGCATTAAATTTATGTCCCACTACTCTTTCTAAGATTTGATCCATAAAAGGTAGTGGAAAATGATCTCTTCTAGGAACTAAGTTGAGTTTTCTATAGTTAATGCGCATTCACCAACCAATAACAATTCTAGTTAGAATTAATTTATCATTCTCATTCTTGACTATAGTAACTCTAGATTTGTTAGGTACAACTTAAGTAGGACTTACTCATTTACTGTCAGAAATAAGATAAATGATTTTATTATCTAAGAGTTTAATAACTTCATTTCTCACTACTTTTATATTGGGATTTAGCTTTCGTTGCATTTCTCTAGATGGTTTAGCATTTTTCCCTAGATAGATGTTATGTGTGCAAATTAACTAATATCATTAATGTCAACAATGATCCATCCTAAAATATTCGTATGTATTTTCAGAGTTTCGATCAACTTACCTTCTTGGGATGCATCAAGTTTGGAAGAAATTATTACTCAAAAAGTTTCATTCTCACCCACGAAAGAGTATTTCAAATCAAATAGCAAATGTTTCAAATCAATCATAGGAGCTTTAATACTTGATGGAACATATTGTCCCGTTGATGATGAAAGCTCTTCAAACTTTAGTTTCCAAAAATGTATTTCTTATACCTACAAAAGTTCAGAGAGAGTATTAGAGTGCGCCTTTTTACAAATACTTTCACTTTCAAAACAAGTCTCCAAAGGATCTGATGAATTAGCGGCAGTAAAATATTCATGAATAAGTTTCTCGATTGAATCCACTTCATGTACTTTGACATTTTCTGTAGGTTGCTTACAAATATTAAACACATTTAGTTCCAAAATTATATTTCCAAAAGATAACTTCAAAATACCATTCCTACAATTAATCATAGCGTTTGAAGTTACCAGAAAAGGACGACCCAAAATGATAGGAATCTATGTATGTGTATGTACAATAAGTTCTGTGTCCAAAATAATGAAATCCACTAGAAAGTAATATTTATCAATTTGTACCAATACATATTCTACTACTCCTTTGGAACTTTAACCGAACGGTCAGCTAGTTGGAGTACAACAGAAGTTATTTTAAGTTCTCCCAAACATATTTGTTCATAAACTGAGAAAGATAGAAGATTTACACTAGCAACCAAATCAAGCAAAGCATGCTTTATTCTAATGTTTCCTATGGTACATGAAATAGTTGGACAACCTGGATCTTTGTACTTAGGTGGAGTGAATTGTTGAATGATTGAAGTAACACTTTTAGTTAAAAATGTCTTCTTTTATACATAATATTTTATTTTGATTGTATACAAAACTTTCAAAAATTTGGCATAAGTTGGAACTTGCTTGATTGCATCTAACAATGGAATATTAATCTTGATTTGTTTACAAACTTTAAAGATTTCAGCATTTGAGTTCAATTTCTGAGTTGGTTGCAATCTTTGAGGAAAATGAGCTAAATGTGAGTATTTTTATTTTCAATCATTTCAAACTCACTTCATTAAACTTACCTTCATCGTCAAGACTATTTCTATTTTTCATTTCTGAAGGTGAATTAGAAACATTCTCCTTGTAATGAATAGTCTTGTCAATATTTTTTCCATTTTAAAGAGTAGTGATCGAATTAGCCTTATTGATTGAATTTTCATCTGAAAAAGAAATATGATATTGAGTGGAAGGATTAAGTTGAGGTTGAGAAGGAAACTTATTTTTTTCCCTAGTGTGCAAAAGGGGTAGTTGATATTGAAAGTGTGTTTTTGATTTTATTGATGGCTTGTGAAGTTTGATTATTGATGTTTGTTCCTAAATAAATGCTTGCAAAGTCTCCTCAAGGGATTTTCTGTGTGGAGCTGGAAAAGAAGGAAAGTTTGGTAGCTTTTGTGAATGTAGCGGTTTGACACGATCCTCATCTTGCCAATTAGATCATATTGCATAGATTTGATTTTCTCTACTTTTTTAAGTTCTATGGCTTCAAGTTTTCTTGTTAAACTAGCAATTCTAACATTTAGATCATCTTCTTGATTAAGCTAATATTTATTATTATTATTATTAGTAAGATTAGATCTAATAGAACATTCGGAAGGATTAACACTATACCATGATTGAAAGTTTTCTACCAAATGGTCTAGATATTCTAAGGCTTCATCAGGTTCTTTATCAAGAAACTCACCATTACACATTATTTCAAAAAATTATTTTATTTTAGAAGTTAAACCTTCATAAAAGAAACTAATTAAGCATCATTTTTCAAAACCATGATATGGGTATGAATTCAACAAATTTTTAAATCCTTCCCAATATTGAAAAAAAGCTTCATTAGAATTTTGAGAAAATTTTTGGATTTGTCTTTTCAAAGCATTAGTTTTATGAGTTGAAAAGAACTTTTTAAAAAATTTAACTTGCATTTCTTGCCAAGAACCAATTGACTTAAGTTTTAAAGAATGAAGCCAAGTTTCTGCTTTATCTTTTAAATAAAAATAAAATAATTTATGTTTAACAATCTCATTTGCACAAGTTTGACCATCAAAAGTGACACATACTTTATCAAATTCTTTCAGATGCAAGTAAGGGCTTTCAGAGTCTAAACCATGAAATTAGGAAGTAAAGAGATCATACCTGGCTTTGAAAGTTATTTGCATTGAGAGGAAAAATAAAAAAAGAATAGAAAATTTTCAAGAAGGTTGCAAATAATAATGCAAGATACGCACTTGTTGATTCTCATTTTCATCCTGGACACTTTCATTTTCAGCCATAGTGGAAGTGTGTGAAGGTGGCTCAAACAAATTATAATAGCCAAGTCTCACACTACTCACCTACCCAATATGATTTATACATTATGCGCTAATTTTATACGCTACTTGCATTTCTATTGACATTGCATAATTTATTTCATTTTATACGACATTCTTGAATATTAAATTTAATTCTGAATTTTTTGCACGGTATTAGTTATTGAATTTTCTAATCTAAGTAGTTGATTTTATATTGAAATAAGAAGAAAATGGGGTTGATCAATATTGGATATAGATGGATATATAGGTTATAATTTTGGAAGTGCTAAAAGTGTTACTAGTAAACTTATACGGTTTGATTCGATTTCATCCAGGTATTTCAAAATTATATATGGGTAAATTGCATATTGGGACATTAGACATAAGATACTATGATTGAAAGGTGGTATTATAATATTAATTTATGTATAAGATTATATAATTTTTAATATGGACAATTATTCAAAAATCGGGTGACAATCGGGTAAGAAATTAAATGAACGACTAAAAAATTAGCTTATGAATTATCTATGGGATCTTGTGGTAATTAAAATAGGTTGAAAAAGAATTAATTTATAGAAAGATACATCTGATCTAGGCTTGAAAGATGGGTGAAATATCAGATTTGTACCACAACTTGACATCTCATGCTTACTACTAAGCTTAAACTAGCACCTCAAGTGTCACCTCAAGCTTTCCTTCACTCTTAGCCATTTACCCACGACCCTCGACTATTTTCAGTTATTTTTAGGTTCTAAACTCATGTCAAAGTCTCTCTAAGCTGGTCCTAAGTAATTCCAAGTGATAGAAAAGGGCATATGAAGCAAAAGGAAGTAGTAATCACAAGTAGAAGCTGAAACTGGCATAAGTGATGTTCATATACAGTTTTGACATCAATTTTTATATTATTTGAGGGTTTTGTGATTTTTTAAGATTATTATCTTGTTAATGATGATGTTAGAGGTTATTCATAGGGTTATTATGCATAAAAGAATAATTTGTGGTTGCAAACACATAGTAGAACCACTAAGGGGCAGAATCTGTATACATGCTGATTTTTAGTTTACTGAGTTTGAAATATGCAAGAAACTTGGGTAAATTCTATATTTATCATCATAAATATGTTTATATATGAGTTAAGATTATGTATGTAGTTTTGGATAGCTTAGCATAATAATTAAAAAGATGCTCAGAATTGTCTCTATCAAATTTTAGATTATGTCCTATGTGAAGGGGATTGGGTTTACAGCATTAAATCCATTAGTTTTGATAATACTATGACCTGGTTATTTCTTTGTATATGTTATCTAATTGTGGTAAAAATTTAGGAGTGATTGAATATACTTAAGGGTGCTAAAACCATTAATGTCATGAAGTGCACAAAACTGTCACTGTAGGAAAAATATATTTGAGTATGCTGTGAAGGGAGTTGAACTTGAGAAGCTATATACGTGATTTTTAGCTATTCTATGACATGGTTACATTGTTTTTGATGTTAGCTAAGTGTGATAAAAATTGGGGAGTCAATGAATATGTCTAATGGTGTCAAAATCATCATGCAAATTAATGTGGTAATAAGAAAATGTGAAGTTATGTATCTGTCCCATTTGGTTCATTAACATGTTCTAGCATATCCCTAACATTTAGGACGATGTTATAAGAGTTATAATACATCAATTAAGTGTGGTTAGTATACATTTAAGAAGTGGAACAAAGGTGCATAGAAGGTTATATTCGATTATAATTTCTAAATGGTAAGGTTGTTTAGTTAAATTGAGATTCAAGATCTTTATGCTATATTATGTATAATGAACTCATTAATTGAGGACGGTGATTGATATCTTGTATTTTTACATATTGTTTTACATCTAGGGTTGGGGAGTAATACTTAAAAAACCTAAAGTAACACACAACCGATCAAAGGTAAGTGAAAATCCATTTGCAACTATAATGTATGGACATAGTATTTCATGCATTATCTATATTAAAGGTGATCCTTGTATCTTGATGTGTATTGTTAGTATTATACACACCTTATAGTGCATATGTTACTTGGATAATATGGCATAGGATTTATTATCAGCATTTACATGTCTATGCATAACACATGCTCACAGTTGAGATTTTTGCATACATGATATTATTTTCAAAAAGAAAATATTTTAGTTGGCCACTACTAGTGCATCGAGGCCTGTGTGGCTTATTTATATAATATTTTGTGGCTCCACGAGTATTACTTCTCAGAGGACCATAGGGGTTAAAAAGGGGTATGCCTCTGGTGGTCACGAGAGGGTGGACCACTTCACTGTGCCCTTATTGACGCCGCTGGTGGAAAGTTCTGGAGGATCATATGGGAAGACAATGGGTCGATCTCTGGTGATCCTAGGAGATGCCCTCGAAATGTGTTAATCTGTTTATGGACATATGATTATTGATATTGTTAAGAGCTCTATCCGGTACATAGTAGGTGGGCTAAGGGCCCAGTGATGGAAAATGATTTTGAATGAAGTGTTTTAGTTCAAGAGCTTGCATTACTGGTATGATTTCATAGAGATGCATCACATATATATTAGATTATCTCTTTAGCATGCATAATTTTTGTTTACTGGGCATTAGCTCTTGTAGTTCATTCATTGTAGGTAAGCATGGTGATACTTGAGATTTTGAGGCTCACTGGGCTAGTTGTTGGAGCTCCTACTAGTTTTTTAGGATTACTGTACATGGATGACGACCTGCTGGGTTATGTTGTGGGCATATTGTAATTTTTACAATCATTATTATTATGTACATTGTTGTCTATATATAAAGGGTTACAAGATGCAAAATGTCCTTACTTCTGTAGCAAGTTTAGGCTATTATTTTGATTTTTGAGTCTATCGTATTATAACTTTGGGATGCCGTGTCCTATATAACTCTTGAAATTTTATACTAAATAAGATTACGAATAGCGTGACTGTGATGGGTGCTGTATTTTTTTTAATATAAACGATGATTTTTCTGTATACAGTGTTATATGTAGGAAAACACTTTTACTGTTTCTCAAAGTGCTACAGCTGACAAAAATATATATATATATATACACACACATGTACACACATGTGCTACCTTGTCAAAATTATTGTTATATCAATATCTATATTTATTGGTGGGGGTGTTACACAAATTTCCAAATAAAGTTTCAAAATTATTTCTAACTAAACAGCGAGAATTATGATTATGATACCATATAACCATATAATCATAAAGAAAATAAGCACACAATATTTACAAAAAAATATTTACAAATCTAAATACTTACCTTGCCATCCCTGACAACGGTGCCAAAAACTTGCTACAACTTTAAAGTCGCAAACTCAAGTACAGATTATGTTAAGTAATAAATTTCTCGTGAGTCTGAGGTCAGTTCACAGGAAAGTTGTTTGAAGATCTTAGGCTTATATAAATATACAAAAACATGAGTTTTATGTGGTTTAGAATATAAAAAAATAATTTATGCTATAACTAAAAAACACCAAAGTAATAAAGGTATTGAGGATTAGGGATACACTTTTGAGTTTTGGATAGATAAATGATTATTTATTCTTTTTACCTCTTTTAATTATTATTATTAGAGTCCATACATAATGAAGGTTCTAGTGGGAAGATGTTATCAAATAGCTCATGCAATAAGGTAATCATGATATTGTCTTACTATTTGCAAATTATCTCTTAACGTCAACACTTGTTTATGAGATTAAGTATTTATGCATACATTTGTCTACAATATATCAATATTTCAAATCAGCAGTTGGTGTAGTAAAACCAAACGTCTAGCTAATTGAACCGAAGTATTTGTTGTGCGATTAGTGATACATAAATAAAAATCACCACAAAATAAATAGGGTTTAGATAAAAAATTAAAACAATGATACAACACACTTAAATATTTTCAAACCTTATAACTGTTACTTTTCCTCCATCAAGAGGTTCACCCTTTTTTTCTCAATAAAAATAAAATTTAAAAAGACATAATGAATGTAGAAAATACAAAAAATAGAAGAGAAATTAGATAATACATTTCTATTACTACTAAAAAAACTTATATTACTACTAAAAAACTTAGCCTAAAGAAACCCTCTACCCCCCTTCTTACAAGTTTAATACATAGCTTATTTATAGTGTTTAAGTATGCTAGTTGTAAAGAGTTGGTAAGTTGTTATACCAAATTCTCTAAATTTTCAACCACCCAATTGGATTGAATTGTTATGCTACATATATCTAGATTGTAATGATGAGTAAACAATAAAAGTTGTAGATCTTCGTCTTCTGATATATTTGCATATATCATTTGTCAAATTTGGCTTCTGGATGAGAGAGATATAGTCCAATTACCGAATTATGTTCAAGAGCCATTCTTCAACATTATAAGTGCATTACAGCATATTTATTAACCATTTTGTCATATTTTCTCACTATTATATTTTCAGCAAACTTGTTTAATTATCTCTTGTATATAACATATCCAAAATTCAACCTAAAACAATTTTGATTTAAGAGATATGACCTAATTGATAAAATAGGTCAGGACTGGCTTAAATCTAATCCGAATTTTTGGTGATCTATTTTATATAACCACTTGTAATCTAACTTCTTTGATCCTTACAAGTTTAGTATAACATCCAAAGTCTGCATGAACTTTTAGATAAATGACTTATCAATCCATAGCCTCAAGAATTAACCCAAAATTATTTCGAAATCAAAAATTACACCAGTTTCTCTAAAATTTGCACAAAAGAAGATAAAACTTTTTAATCTCATTTTTTATGTTGATTTCCCATTTTATTCCTAAAATACAAAAATACTTTAATTGAAAGTTCTAATAATAATTTCAAAGTAAGAATAATTATATAAATCCTAATTAATTGTATACTTTTAAATGTTCATGACAAGCTCTAACTAAAAGTAATTTAGCTCATATTGAAATAAAAAAAAACACCACTTGTCTTTCAACATCATGGGTTGTCAATATTTATCGATCAAAAGGAAATCAAAGAAGAAAATTACAACTCGATCAAGGTTTTTCAATTCTTCATTTGATTCCTCATGCCCAATGTAGAATCCTCCTCCTTTTGGCTTCAATTCCCAACTTTCTTGGATGAATGTGTGAATTTCTATGAGTGAGTGAGACAAGTGTGAAAAAGTGTATGTAATTTTCTGAGAATTGTGTGTGTAAAAAATGTGTAAAGTGTGTGTGGTATATGGATTATGATACAAATGAGAGAGTGTGCATTGTAGATGAATTGTGTATTGAGTGGAGAGTGATACATTGTGTGTATCTTGTGTGTTTTTCAATTCTTCATTTGATTCCTCATGCCCAATGTAGAATCCTCCTCCTTTTGGCTTCAATTCCCAATTTTCTTGGATGAATGTGTGAATTTCTATGAGTGAGTGAGACAAGTGTGAAAAAGTGTATGTAATTTTGTGAGAATTGTGTGTGTAAAAAATGTGTAAAGTGTGTGTGGTATATGGATTATGATACAAATGAGAGAGTGTGCATTGTAGATGAATTGTGTATTAAGTGGAGAGTGATACATTGTGTGTATCTTGTGTGTGTCTATTCAAAACTATGCCAAAAAGTATAATTAATCGCCACTTGTCACATCCTAACAACATCAATATTTTTTTTGCTATGCGACGTGGTGCTGTAGTACCAAACTTCAATATTCCCTTGCAAAATTGTCGTTGCAGCTCAAGTTTCTCTAGTTGTAGCTCCAAAACCTCGACTTTTGCCCATTTTTTTTGGTTTCTTCACTTTTCTACGTTACTTCTCCACTTTGTACATACACAATATATATCAAAAGATAAGTGCACAAATCAATCAATTACATCATAAAACATTCTAGTTTGTGCTATTGGAAGTGTCGAAAAATATATTGGATTATGAGCTTATTATGGATCACACCCGGTAGTTGTGATGTGTAATCTAAATATTTTTACTATCTTAAATGCTAAGTATTGAAATGATATTTCAGCAAATTAAAAAGCTGGTAATAAAATTTAATTTGAAGTATGAACTAATGTATAAATGATTTTTTTGTATAGCTCAAAGAAATCAATTAAGGTAAAAACCAATAAAATATCAGGGCATTTCTGATATTATTTACTTTATAAAAAAAATATTAAGTTGTCCAAACAAATAAGGAAATATAAAAATCACATGGAATATCAAAACACTAAAGCCATGCAATCAAAGAGCAAATAGAAAGATGTTGATACATTTATCTCGAAACCACATTTATAGCAAAAATATCAAGCCTTGTACGTACTAACCCATCGAGTGCCAGTGTCTATAACTAGATGCTCCCATGCCTTCTTTACGTAGTAGCTATTTCCTTTAAAAAGAACCATAGTTAAATTACGAAGTGATATGACTCATGCCGATTTTTAATCATTATTTTTTAGGGTAAAAGATTAAATATATATATTCTTTCAACTCTCACATCACTTTGTGTCAGTTCAGACAGTAATATTATTATTGTTCACCATAAAATCTTCACTTTCTGTTTTGTACTAAACAAGCAGTACGTGCTAGAGTCATGCCTTAATTACAGGTTTCTCGTGCATTATTCATCATCAAAATAATCTCTGTAATTTTTTTTTGTGAAAATGATTAACAATTTTTCTTGAGACTTGAATATTTTTTTAAGGGCTAAAAGAATATATCATCAAATTAAACTTTCTTATTCAGATTTTTTTTGTAGTAAGTCCTGATAAATGTATAAAATAGTTTTGGTGTATTCCATAATTAATATTGTTAGATAATTAAGCACCCAAAAGGCATATCCCTATTGGAGAAAAGGGATATAACTTTCGAAATATATGTACATTATGAAGAGTTGCAACCATTCATAAAAAGGGTGTGTTTTCTTCTATAAATAAAACCCTTTGTTTATCAATTTGGCTAATGATATATCACTGAAAATCACATCTAAGATTCTTCAATACTTGACATATTTAAGTAGTAAATTTATTTTTTCGATTATCGAAATCAAATATTATGTGTCATATTTAAGTATTTAATAATGGTCCAAAACCAGTTAGGGTTCATGCTTGATATGGCATATTTTGTGATATATACATGTTGTTAATGATTCTAATAAACCGAAACTCCATGCATGTTCATGTTAACATGCATCCTGAATGTTATTTTGCCATATAACAAAAGTGAATAGTTTGATCTCTGTTATTTTAAGAACATCGTTTTGTATTTACAATCATTCACTCATGTATATTGTAATTGAAGAGATAATCATTCACACTGTTCACTCAAGTATATTTTGAGTGATATGGATATATTATGAAGAATTAAATGAATACTTGAAATTAAATTAGAGTTTAAGAGAATATATTCGTAGAAAATATTAGATGAGAAATTGGATGGAGTTTATTCAATATGTATCAATTTGATGTTTATGGCAAAACTCAAATATTAATTAGAGTTATATAATTTGTGTGTCAATTTAACATTTATAACAAAACTCATGACCAAAATATTTTTTACCCTAGAAAATTCGTCATGTGATCAGCACGTGATGGAAAAAAAATAATACTCCCCTCCACCCCGCTCCTTCCCCTCCAAAAGAAACAGAAAAAAAAAAAAAAACGACTAAGAACTTTACATACGACCATTGCATGAACTTAACATTTCACCAAACATATCCATGACAGATATATAGTGTACCTTTAAGAAGCAATTATTTTTGGTTCCCAAATAAAAAAACCTAAATGCTGGTATTTGTATATCCAGATTAATTATTGAATCATAGTATGACAATATTTCACAATATATCAAAACCCTAATGTAAAATAAAACATGATTTGGAAATCATGTGAAAAAGTCTACGAGATTCATTCTCGTAGCCAAACTCCTACTTATAGTAAGATGAAGATTGTTTGTGAAATTTCTTACAGTATTGCCAATATATTTTAAATATTTGAAAAGATGCATGCATGTGTTCATCTAGATACAAATATTTACGATGTTGTTAGTCGCCTAGGATCTTTTATAAAATTAAACTCAAAAAGTTATTGTCATTTTTATAATAATTGTTTCTGAGCATTGGAATGATTTCGTATGATGAAAAAAGTTGAACCAAATAGGTAAGAAAATTTGTTACATTCTAGATCATCAAGACACTACAGGAAAATTGTTTATTAGTAACGACATTTTTTGTCACTAGATGGTATAAAATCGTCGCGAAATACAAATAACGACGAAAAACTAGCGTCATTAAAGTCGTCGGAAAAAAACTTAGTGACGAAGTAGTGCAATTTCGTTGCAAAGTTTTAGCAATGAATATTTTTGTCGCTAAATCTAAAATTCTGCCACTAAAAAATTATTTTTGCGATGAACTGTTTTATCATGTTCGTCACTAAATTGGTGAAAAAAATTAAAAAATAAATTTATTTTAAATTTAGCGATGAAAATCGGACCATTTGTCGCTAACGTAATTACTTTAGCGACGAGTTCTGGCAATTTCATTGCTAACTCGAATTTTTTTTAAAAAAAATATATAATTATTGTAGCGATGAAATTTGTAAAAATCATTGCTAATATTTATTTTTTTTAAACAAATTTTTTATTTTGAATATTATACCCTATTTTAAACAATAAATCCACGACATATTTGTCACAATACCATTCACAAATATTCAACACCTCCCCACAATATCCACTACAGCAAATACGGTTTTCAGCGACGAAATATTTTGTCGCTAATTTGGCAAAATTCGTCGCCAAATAATATTTGCGATAAATAATTTTCGTTGTTAATATCGTCATTATAAGAGCGTCGCGCCAACACTTAACGATGAAATTGAAAGTATTTGTCATCAAGTTAGCGACGATTTTTGTTTGCGGCGTCGCTAACATTAATATTAGCGACAAACAGGTGGAAGATTTTTCGTCGTTAAATAAAAAATATATAAAAAAATTTTAAAGTTAACGACAAATTAGGTATTTCATCGGCAACATAAAAGTATTTGACGACGAAATTTTTAACTTCTTCGTCGCAAAAGTTTTTTTAAAAAAATTACTTTAGCGACGAAATTAAGATTTTTCGTTACTAACTTAGCAACGAGAATACAAAATTCGTCACCAATGTGATTGTCTTTTTTCGTTGCTAATGTTCACTATTTTTTTAATATTTTTTATTATTTCAATTATTTTTCCGTATTTTTGCAACCTGTTTTTTCAACCCATAACAGTCACAACCCCAATCACAATGATCACAACCACAATTTTTAAACTTCCAACAACCATTAAAATTCAACAAATTAAACTCAATAAAACAACACATTAAACATATATACAATAAAATATTTAATATACACATTTAACAAAATATAATAAAATACAATCTTATATATTTAAACTACACTATAATTGTGGATGTGGCGGAGCTGAGGAGGATGGGGACTACTGGACAAGGGACTGTAGTAGTCCTGGAGTTATCCTCTCAAAAGCCTGTATCATCGTATAATAGTCAACTTTCATCGCTTGTAATTCATTCCTGGTGCTCCGCAGCTCATTCTGTGTGGACTCCAGCTGCTCCTTAAGTTGTGCATTGGTCGGTCTGGACGATGATGCATCAGAAGAAGTAGACTTGAGAGGTTTATGCCCATTTTCAAGCCTACGTATGTACCACGAACGTGTACCAAGGACCTGATCACATAGTTTATTTATAATCTGTATGTCATCTAGGTAGTGATCGTCATCCCCGATATCTGTCTCAGTTTTAGTTTGAGTCTGTGTCTGTCGATACTCCTCTCGAAATCGCACCATCTCATCCTAAAATCAATAAATATGTTAAAAACTTAAATATATAATTCAAAATATTACATAAAACCAAAACAACTAAATGTATTCAATACTTACATATGCACTCTCAACTCTCTCTCCTATCCACCCTTTCGTTGAGCTATAGTATGTTTCATTAAAGACGGTGATCCGGTCCTTTCTGCTAGATCCATCGACCTGCAAATAATATTTTGTTACATTAAAGACGAATCAAATAATAAGTTAATGCTTAACTAAATAGTTTATACTTACACCATCATAATTATATTGTAGAAAAGATTTTAAACCTCCACGATGATTGTATGGCAACTTAGCATGATTTGTGGAGTTAATTTCTGAACATTTCTACAAAAAAAAGGTTAATTTGTAATGAAAAAAATTAATTAATACTAAATATAAGATTTAACTAAGTTACATAACTAAATAAGTTTTTCATGTTGATAGTAGATAAATAAATCTAAGTAAATAAATAAGAAATAGTAAATATGAATAAGATGGTGATAGTAGATAAGTGAGCAATTAACATAGTACCTCATTTAATCACCATTTTAGCTAACACAAGGTGAAATACTATTACCTTAAATTCATCAGACTCAAACAATCTGCACAAATACTCTTAATCCGCCAAAGTCTCACACAAATCATTGGGCATTTGTTTTAATCGATCATCCCAAGATAGATGCGTGAGACTCTTGTAATATTTGTGTATCTTCTGACGGTAGTCGTGGTATCAGGCACTCATCAGTTTATCGGCCTCATTCCTAACTGACTCTGGTCCTATACTAAAATTTATAGTAAATATATCCTACAAAAAAAAAAAAAGATATTTCAACATTTAACATATAAAATAGAACTTAAATTGATAAATACAATTTGAATACTTATACTAACTGATAATCGATAAAAAATAAGCCACTTCTGCTCCTCTGTAATCTTTCTCTAATCAATCACTTAGAGCGGTGCAAACTTCTTCACGGCAACAGCGAGCTCGGTCATAAAAGATGCCGCATTTGTCCCTATAGGACCACCATGACACTTGTGAAATGTGAGGGGGATCTTTCCCCCTGATTCTAACTGGCATCTGAGCTTGTCTCCATGTGTTGCTCGTGTCTCTCTACATTTTTTTTATGTAGGAGCTACAAAATATTAACAAAAATGTTAGATAATTGTTCAACATAATTATTATATAACAAAAATAATAAGATTTATAAAGTGAAACAAACCATCAGATGTACCCTCCATATGCATGTATGTGGAAGCTGGATCAATAACGGGTTGATCCTCAATCCGTTTAGGAGACATACCTACAAAAGATAAACATCTGGTTAGACACATAATAATTAATACAATTTTTATTTAAGCTATTTAAAAAACTTACTATCCGACAGTAGTAAGAGGCAAATTAGATAGTACAGCAACTGCTAGCGAGTGACTGAAAAAAATAAAATTCATTTATTAAACTCAATCAAAAGATATAAATACCAGAAATTTAATGAGACAACTAACATATTATTCAATGGAGCTAAATAAGAAAAAAATACTTAACAAATTGAAGTAAAATAAAAGTTAATAGTTGATACCATGAAATTAGTTACTATTATCATCAGATAGAAATGTTTGATCTTCTCCATTACTCTCTAATTCAGTGTCCTCATCTTCATCATTAATTAAATTATGCATGTCCTCAGAGAACCTTGATTGTGTATCCAAAAATTATACATGTTAAGGTTGAATGTCTACTCTACAAAGATATAGAATTTCTAAATCATCACGAACCATTAAGCTTATCTCATCTAATGAAATTTCCTGATTAGACTCATCATTAGAACTGCTTTGTGGTTCAAGTTCGTCGCTATTATCATCTTCCTTTTCGGTCACTTCATATATTTCTCGATATTGAACCTTTTGCACAACTTTCCAAGATCCTCTATATTTTATATCATCCAAGTAATAAACTTATCTAGCTTGAGTTGTCAAAATGAAAGGGTCATCCTCGTACCATATCTTAAACGTATTAATACATGTAAGACCAAACTCTTGCACGATTGATTTTTTTTTTGGGTTATACTAAAACCAATCACATAAGAATAAGTGTACCTTATATCTTGATGCATAAAATAGTATTACAACATCCTTCAAAAATCCAAAAAAATCTAATTTTTCCCCATCATCAGATGATGGTACACTAACCCTACTATTTTGAGTAGTCCGACAAGTATCACGATAAATTGTATGGTACTAAACACCATTAACAATACAAGCATCATATAGTCTAACTTCAACTTCAGGTCCCAATGCTAGAGAGTATAGCTTATTTGTGGCCTCAGGATCTTTCAAAGTTCTTAGCCTAATTATTTTGTCCCTAAACCACTGTGGAAATTCTACCTCATGACATTGTAGAATGTTGTTTGAATGAAATCTAACCGAAAGAATTTGCAAATGTTCACTGCATAATATATATACAAGTATTATAACATGTAATCAAAATTATGAAGAAAAAAAATAGAAACTAATTTGAAAACTTACTTTCTATATCGATCGACTTCTTTGCAATTGTTGAGAACATACCAGTGTGCTTTCTTATGTAAAGTAGATGGCAATTTATGATTTCACTGGCTGCCCATCACTCTTACTTGTTGATTAAAAACACTTAAGGTGCATGAAATAGATTGACTGGCATCTTTGTTACGTTCCAATCTAGTAAATCTTGTTTCAATTTGACCCATATACAAATATGTGAAAGTTAACACTTCATTCACAATATATCCCTCTGCAATAGACCCCTCAGGTCTTTCCTTATTGCGAACATACTTCTTAAGTGTTCCTAAATACCGTTCAAAATGATACATCCACCATGATGAAACCAGTCCACCTAATATGGACTCGCGGGGTAAATGAACTGCTAAGTGAACCATAATGTCAAAAAATATTGGAGGAAATATTCATTCCATCTTGCATAAAATGAATACTATATCCTTCCCCATTTTATTCAAGTCAGCAATATGTAAAGTTGTTGAAGTGAGTTTTTTAAAGAAGTCACATTACTCAACAACTGTGCCATATATATTCTTAGGTAAAAACTTTCGTATGGTAACTGGAAGTAATTTTTGCAAAAGAACATGACAATCATGCCTCTTTAACCCATATAACTTCCCATCATTCACATTCACAATCCTTGAAATATTTGTTGCATAACCATCGAGGAACTTCACGGATTTTAAAAAATGACAAAATTCACGTCTTTTTTCCAAAATGAATGTATAACTCGCATGTGGCTTAGTGACTCTATCCCCACTCTGCGACAAGTGCAATTCACTCCTTATACCCATATCTTGCATGTCTAATCGAGCTTTGATTGTATCATTCGATTTTCCTTCTAAACTCAACAACGTACCGACCAGAGCATCATAAATATTTTTCTCAATGTGCATGACATCCAAATTATGTCTCAACTTCAAATCTGACCAGTACTCTAACTCAAAGAAAATTAACTTCTTTACCCAATTTATATCACCAACTGAACATTTTCGTTTTTCGGTCAATGCAGGATGTTTACTGAATGTCACTTTAGGCAATACATCTAACTTTGTTAAAATCTCACTAATGTTCGAGGTGGGCCTTCATTTTCAAAGTTTCCATTAAAGCTTTTGTTTTTACGCTGCGGGTGCTTCAAATGTAAGAATCGATGGTGGCCAGTATAACAAATTTTACTGCGCAAACCTTGACTCGTTGTATCTTCAAGACATACATGACATGCTTTATAACCCTTGGTGCTCTACCCAGACACTGTCTCATATGCTATGAAGTCATGAATTGTCCACATCACAGAAGCATATAATCGAAAGACTCTTTCAGTCGATGCATCATATGTTTCCACCCCCTCATCCCATAACTCCTTCAATTCATTGATTAAGGGACGCAAGTATACATCAATCTCTTTTCCAGGTGCCTTAGGCCCAGGAATTAAAAGAAACATAATCATGTACGATGGTTTTGTCATTTTCCATGAGGGCAAATTGTACGACACAAGTAAAATTGGTCATATACTGTAAGCATTTGACATGTTTCCAAATGGATTAAAACTGTCAGTTGCTAACCTGAAACGAACATTTCTAGGATCATCTGCAAAAGTTTTATGTAATTTGTCAAACTCCTTCCACAATTCAGCATCAACTGGGTGTCTCAATATCCCATCTATTTCAACCCTTTTTTCCTTATGTCATCTCGTATCTTTCACCGTATATTTCAACAAAAACAACCTCTTGAGTCTTGGCGTCAATGGAAAATATCAAAGCACTTTTTGAGGGATTTTCTTCTTATTGGCCTCATTAACCTTATAGCGGGGCATCTTACACACCGGACACATATCCTTGCCCTCGTGGTCATTCTAAAATAAAATGCAATCATTTTTACAAGCATGTCTTAGCATTTTTTTAGCTTCATAATGTAAGCTAGGAATTGCATTCGGTTTCGAAAATACTTCTCCCAATAATTGAAGCAACATATCAAACGACTTATTGCTCCAACCATTCAACACCTTCACGTGTATTAATTTAACTAAGAAGCTAAATGCAGAAAAATTAGTACAACCTGAATATAACTCTCATTGTGCTTCTTTAAACATTGACATATAACTTCCTCCCAACTCCCCTGCAGGCATGTTCTTGTTGTTATCCCCCCATTGAACCTCACTACTAACAACAACTTCAGCATCCCTTAAGTCATTTAACATGTCAAAGAAAGTGTCATCTTCTTCATCGTCACTAACATGTTCAACTTCATTAACGGGATCCATATCAACAATTAATGTAGTAACTTCTCTATAAAAAGTTCACACTTTGTATAACTTATAAATCCCCCATCTATAAAGGTGTCCTCGAACGTAATCCAAATTAAATTGATATAAATTTTCACACCTTCGACAAGGACAACGAATCTTCGATAACCCAAAGGTTGATATATAATTCTTTGCTACATCTAAAAAATTATTTAAACCAATTATGTATTTTGGAGCCACTCGATTCTAATTCATTATCCAATTTTGATCCATAATTATACGACATGTTATTGATAGTAATTAGATAATTGATTTTAAAGCATTCATGTTCATTAATGGCATGCATTGCTCCCACTTCTCCTTCCAATCTTTGGTAAGGGCCCTATCCCATTCAAGAACGTGTACTTATTTGTGGTTTTATAAGTATGACCACTTTATTTCATGTA
>JAGSPU010001336.1:0-24498 GCA_019321725.1 Paulownia fortunei
ATCGGGTAGTAATCATTCACACATATTCGACGAATACTTGATTTTTATTGTTTGCTTCAATGATTTCATAATTTTGTATTTCTATTTTTCACGTGAAACTACTGGTGTTAACTTGATTTTTTTTTTTTTTTTCACAAGAACTTGATTTGAATGTTGTTGATTTTTCTCCGATTTCAGGTAATTGAGTGAAGAATTCGTAGATCGCGTAGTAATCATTCACACATATTTACCTACTACTTGATTCTTATTGTTTGTTTAAGTGATTTAATAACTACGTATTTTTCTATTTTTCACATGAAATTATTGGTATAACATGGTTTTTTTTTTAAATTTATTTATAAGAACTTGTCAGAAATATTGTTGATTTTAATCCGATTTCAAGTAGTTAGTGAAGGAATTTAGAGAACGCACAGTAAATCAATCACACATATTCGCGTACTACTTTATTCTTATTGTTTGCTTTAGTGATTTCATATTTTTCTATTTTTCACATAAAACTACCGGTATTAACTTGTTTTTTTTTTGTTTTTTCACATGAACTTGTCTAAAATTTTGTTGATTTTTCTAGAGTTTCATGTAGTGGCGTTTAGAAATTCGGAGATTGCGTAGTAAATCATTCACACGTATTCGCCACTACTTGATTTTTATTGTTTGCTTCAATGGTTTCATAATTTCGTATTTTTCTATTTTTCACGTGAAACTACTGGTGTTAATTTTTTTTTTTGTTTTCTCACAAGAACTTGTTTGAAATTTTGGTGATTTTCTCCGGTTTCAGGTAATTGAGTGAAGGATTTCAGAGACTGCGTAGTAATCATTCACACATATTCGACGAGTACTTGATTTTTAATGGTTGCATCAATGATTTCATAATTTTGTATTTCTATTTTTCACGTGAAACTACTGGTGTTAACTTGATTTTTTTTTATTTTTACACAAGGAACTTGTCTGGAATTTTGTTGATTTTTCTCCGGTTTCAGGTAATTAAGTGAAGAAATTCGGAGATCGTGTAGTAATCATTCACAGATATTCGCGACTTCTTAATTCTTATTGTTTGCTTAAGTGATTTAATAATTACGTATTTTTCTATTTTTCACATGAAATTATAGGTACTAACTTAGTTTTTTTTCAGCTTATTTTTAAGAACTTGTCTGAAATATTGTTGATTTTAATCCGATTTCAAGTAGTTGAGTGAATGAATTCAGATCGCATAGTAAATCATTCACACATATTCGCGTACTACTTTATTCTTATTGTTTGCTTTAGTGATTTCATATTTTTCTATTTTTCTAATTTTCACATAAAACTACCGTATTAACTTGTTTTTTTTTTGTTTTTTCACATGAACTTGTCTAAATTTTGTTGATTTTTCTAGAGTTTCATGTAGTGGCGTTTAGAAATTCGGAGATTGCGTAGTAAATCATTCACACGTATTCGCCACTACTTGATTTTTATTGTTTGCTTCAATGGTTTCATAATTTCGTATTTTTCTATTTTTCACGTGAAACAACTGGTGTTAATTTATTTTTTTTTGTTTTCTCACAAGAACTTGTTTGAAATTTTGGTGATTTTCTCCGGTTTCACGTAATTGAGTGAAGGATTTCAGAGACTGCGTAGTAATCATTCACACATATTCGACGAGTACTTGATTTTTAATGGTTGCATCAATGATTTCATAATTTTGTATTTCTATTTTTCACGTGAAACTACTCGTGTTAACTTGATTTTTTTTTATTTTTACACAGGAACTTGTCTGGAATTTTGTTGATTTTTCTCCGGTTTCAGGTAATTAAGTGAAGAAATTCAGAGATCGTGTAGTAATCATTCACAGATATTCGCCGACTTCTTAATTCTTATTGTTTGCTTAAGTGATTTAATAATTACGTATTTTTCTATTTTTCACATGAAATTATAGGTACTAACTTAGTTTTTTTTCAGCTTATTTTTAAGAACTTGTCTGAAATATTGTTGATTTTAATCCGATTTCAAGTAGTTGAGTGAATGAATTTAGAGATCGCATAGTAAATCATTCACACATATTCGCGTACTACTTTATTCTTATTGTTTGCTTTAGTGATTTCATATTTTTTATTTTCTATTTTTCACATAAAACTACCGGTATTAACTTGTTTTTTTTTTGTTTTTTCACATGAACTTGTCTAAATTTTTGTTGATTTTTCTAGAGTTTCATGTAGTGGCGTTTAGAAATTCGGAGATTGCGTAGTAAATCATTCACACGTATTCGCCACTACTTGATTTTTATTGTTTGCTTCAATGGTTTCATAGTTTCGTATTTTTCTATTTTTGACGTGAAACAACTGGTGTTAATTTTTTTTTTTTGTTTTCTCACAAGAACTTGTTTGAAATTTTGTGATTTTCTCCAGTTTCACATAATTGAGTGAGGATTTCAGAGACTGCGTAGTAATCATTCACACATATTCGACGAAACTTGATTTTTAATGGTTGCATCAATGATTTCATAATTTTGTATTTGTATTTTTTCACGTGAAACTACTCGTGTTAACTTGATTTTTTTTTATTTTTACACAAGAACTTGTCTGGAATTTTGTTGATTTTTCTCCGGTTTCAGGTAATTAAGTGAAGAAATTCGGAGATCGTGTAGTAATCATTCACAGATATTCGCCGACTCTTAATTCTTATTGTTTGCTTAAGTGATTTAATAATTACGTATTTTTCTATTTTTCACATGAAATTATAGGTACTAACTTAGTTTTTTTTCAGCTTATTTTTAAGAACTTGTCTGAAATATTGTTGATTTTAATCCGATTTCAAGTAGTTGAGTGAATAAATTTAGAGATCGCATAGTAAATCATTCACACATATTCGTGTACTACTTTATTCTTATTGTTGCTTTAGTGATTTCATATTTTTCTATTTTTCACATGAAACTACCGGTATTAATTTGTTTTTTTTTATTTTTTCACACACTTGTCTAAAATTTTGTTGATTTTTCTAGAGTTTCATGTAGTGGCATTTAGAAATTCGAAGATTGCGTAGTAAATCATTCACAATATTCGCCACTACTTGATTTTTATTGTTGCTTCAATGATTTCATAATTTTGTATTTCTATTTTTCACGTGAAACTACTCGTGTTAACTTGATTTTAATTTTTTTTACAAGAACTTGTATGAAATTTGATGATTTTATTTCGATTTTAGGTAATTTAGTGAAGAAATGCAGAGATCGGGTAGTAATCATTCACACATATTCGACGAATACTTGATTTTTATTGTTTGCTTCAATGATTTCATAATTTCGTATTTCTATTTTTCACGTGAAACTACTGGTGTTAACTTGATTTTTTTTTATTTTTTCACAAGAACTTGATTGAAATATTATTGATTTTTCTCCGATTTCAAGTAATTGAGTGAAGGAATTCGTAGATCGCGTAGTAATCATTCACACATATTTACCTACTACTTGATTCTTATTGTTTGCTTAAGTGATTTAATAACTACGTATTTTTCTATTTTTCACATGAAATTATGGTATAACATGGTTTTTTTTTAATTTATTTTAGGAACTTGTCAAATATTGTTGATTTTAATCCGATTTCAAGTAGTTGAGTGAAGGAATTCAGAGAACGCACAGTAAATCATCACACATATTCGCGTACTACTTATTCTTCTTGTTTGCTTTAGTGATTTCATATTTTTCTAATTTTCACATAAAACTACCGGTATTAACTTGTTTTTTTTTTTTTTTACAAGAACTTGTCTAAATTTTGTTGATTTTTCTAGAGTTTTAATGTAGTGGCGTTTAGAAATTCGGAGATTGCGTAGTAAATCATTCATACGTATACGCCACTATTTGATTTTTATTGTTTGCTTCAATGTTTTATAATTTCGTATTTTTCTATTTTTCACGTGAAACTACTGGTGTTAACTTGATTTTTTTTTTTTCACAAGAACTTGTTAGAAATTTTGGTGATTTTCTCCGGTTTCAGGTAATTAAGTGAAGAAATTCAGAGATCGGGTAGTAATCATTCACAGATATTCGCCGACCTCTTAATTCTTATTGTTTGCTTAAGTGATTTAATAATTACGTATTTTTCTATTTTTCACATGAAATTGTAGGTACTAACTTAGTTTTTTTTTCAGCTTAATTTTTAAGAACTTGTCTGAAATATTGTTGATTTTAATCCGATTTCAAGTAGTTGAGTGAATGAATTTAGAGATCGCATAGTAAATCATTCACACATATTCGGTACTACTTTATTCTTATTGTTTGCTTAGTGATTTATATTTTTTTATTTTTCTATTTTTCACGTGAAACTAGCGGTATTAACTTTTTTTTTTGTTTTGTTTTTCACAAGAACTTGTCTGAAATTTTGTTGATTTTTCTAGAGTTTCATGTAGTTGCGTTTAGAAATTGGAGATTGCGTAGTAAATCATTCACACGTATTCGCCACTACTTGATTTTTATTGTTTGCTTCAATGGTTTCATAATTTCGTATTTTTCTATTTTTCATGTGAAACAACTGGTGTTAATTTATTTTTTTTTTGTTTTCTCACAAGAACTTGTTTGAAATTTTGGTGATTTTCTCCGGTTTCAGGTAATTGAGTGAAGGATTTCAGAGACTGCGTAGTAATCATTCACACATATTCGACGAGTACTTGATTTTTAATGGTTGCATCAATGATTTCATAATTTTGTATTTCTATTTTTCACGTGAAACTACTGGTGTTAACTTGATTTTTTTTTATTTTTACACAAGAACTTGTCTGGAATTTGTTGATTTTTCTCCGGTTTCAGGTAATTAAGTGAAGAAATTCGAGATCGTGTAGTAATCATTCACAGATTCGCCTACTACTTAATTCTTATTGTTTGCTTAAGTGATTTAATAATTACGTATTTTTCTATTTTTCACATGAAATTATAGGTACTAACTTAGTTTTTTTTTCAGCTTATTTTTAGAACTTGTCTGAAATATTGTTGATTTTAATCCGATTTCAAGTAGTTGAGTGAATGAATTTAGAGATCGCATAGTAAATCATTCACACATATTCGCGTACTACTTTATTCTTATTGTTTGCTTTAGTGATTTCATATTTTTTCAATTTTTCACATGAAACTACCGGTATTTATTTTTTTTTTTTTTCACATGAACTTGTCTAAATTTTGTTGATTTTTCTAGAGTTTCATGTAGTGGCGTTTAGAAATTCGGAGATTGCGTAGTAAATCATTCACACGTATTCGCCACTACTTGATTTTTATTGTTTGCTTCAATGGTTTTATAATTTCGTATTTTTCTATTTTTCACGTGAAACTACTGGTGTTAACTTGATTTTTTTTGTTTTCTCACAAGAACTTGTAGAAATTTGGTGATTTTCTCCGGTTTCAGGTAATTGAGTGAAGATTTCAGAGACTGCGTAGTAATCATTCACACATATTCGACGAATACTTGATTTTTAATGGTTGCATCAATGATTTCATAATTTTGTATTTCTATTTTTCACGTGAAACTACTGGTGTTAACTTGATTTTTTTTATTTTTACACAAGAACTTGTCTGAATTTTGTTGATTTTTCTCCCGATTTCAGGTAATTAAGTGAAGAATTTGGAGATCGTGTAGTAATCATTCACAGATATTCGCCGACTACTTGATTCTTATTGTTTGTTTAAGTGATTTAATAATTACGTATTTTTCTATTTTTTACATAAATTATAGGTATAAGTTTTTTTTCAGCTTATTTTTAAGAACTTGTATGAAATATTGTTGATTTTAATCCGATTTCAAGTAGTTGAGTGAATGAATTTAGAGATCGCATAGTAAATCATTCACACATATTCGCGTACTACTTTATTCTTAATGTTTGCTTTAGTGATTTCATATTTTTCTATTTTTCTATTTTCACTCGAAACAACCGTATTAACTTTTTTTTGTTTTGTTTTTTCACAAGAACTTGTCTAAATTTTGTTGATTTTTCTAGAGTTTCATGTAGTTGCGTTTAGAAATTCGGAGATTGCGTAGTAAATCATTCACACGTATTCGCCACTACTTGATTTTTATTGTTTGCTTCAATGGTTTCATAATTTCGTATTTTTCTATTTTTCACGTGAAACTACTGGTGTTAACTTTATTTTTTTTTGTTTTCTAACAAGAACTTGTTTGAAATTTTGGTGATTTTCTCCGGTTTCAGGTAATTGAGAAAAATTTCAGAGACTGCGTAGTAATCATTCACACATATTCGACGACTACTTGATTTTTAATGGTTGCATCAATGATTTCATAATTTTGTATTTCTATTTTTCACGTGAAACTACTGGTGTTAACTTGATTTTTTTTTATTTTTACACAAGAACTTGTCTGGAATTTTGTTGATTTTTCTCCGGTTTCAGGTAATTAAGTGAAGAAATTCAGAGATCGTGTAGTAATCATTCACAGATATTCGCCGACTTCTTAATTCTTATTGTTTGCTTAAGTGATTTAATAATTACGTATTTTTCTATTTTTCACATGAATTGTAGGTACTAACTTAGTTTTTTTTCAGCTTATTTTTAAGAACTTGTCTGAAATATTGTTGATTTTAATCCGATTTCAAGTAGTTGAGTGAATGAATTTAGAGATCGCATAGTAAATCATTCACACATATTCGCGTACTACTTTATTCTTATTGTTTGCTTTAGTGATTTCATATTTTTCTTTTTTCACATGAAACTACCGGTATTTTTTTTTTTTTTCACATGAACTTGTCTAAAATTTTGTTGATTTTTCTAGAGTTTCATGTAGTGGCGTTTAGAAATTCGAGATTGCGTAGTAAATCATTCATACGTATTCGCCACTACTTGATTTTTATTGTTTGCTTCAATGGTTTCATAATTTCGTATTTTCTATTTTTCATGTGAAACTACTGGTGTTAACTTTATTTTTTTTTTTTTTTTCTAATAAGAACTTGTTTGAAATTTTGGTGATTTTCTCCGTTTTCAGGTAATTGAGTGAAGAATTTCAGAGACTGCGTAGTAATCATTCACACATATTCGACGACTACTTGATTTTTAATGGTTGCATCAATGATTTCATAATTTTGTATTTCTATTTTTCACGTGAAACTACTGGTGTTAACTTGATTTTTTTTTTTTTTTTACACAAGAACTTGTCTAATTTTGTTGACTCCGGTTTCAGGTAATTAAGTGAAGAAATTCGGAGATCGTGTAGTAATCATTCACAGATATTCGCCGACTTTTTAATTCTTATTGTTTGCTTAAGTGATTTAATAATTACGTATTTTTCTATTTTTCACATGAAATTATAGGTACTAACTTAGTTTTTTTTCAGCTTATTTTTAAGAACTTGTCTGAAATATTGTTGATTTTAATCCGATTTCAAGTAGTTGAGTGAAGGAATTCAGAGATCGCATAGTAAATCATTCACACATATTCGCGTACTACTTTATTCTTATTGTTTGCTTTAGTGATTTCATATTTTTCTATTTTTCACATAAAACTACCGGTATTAACTTTGTTTTTTTTTTGTTTTTTCACATGAACTTGTCTAAAATTTTGTTGATTTTTCTAGAGTTTCATGTAGTGGCGTTTAGAAATTCGGAGATTGCGTAGTAAATCATTCACACGTATTCGCCACTACTTGATTTTTATTGTTTGCTTCAATGGTTTCATAATTTCGTATTTTTCTATTTTTCACGTGAAACTACTGGTGTTAACTTTATTTTTTTTTGTTTTCTCACAAGAACTTGTTTGAAATTTTGGTGATTTTCTCCGGTTTCAGGTAATTGAGTGAAGGATTTCAGAGACTGCGTAGTAATCATTCACACATATTCGACGAGTACTTGATTTTTAATGGTTGCATCAATGATTTCATAATTTTGTTTACTATTTTTCACGTGAAACTACTGGTGTTAACTTGATTTTTTTTATTTTTACACAAGAACTTGTCTGGAATTTTGTTGATTTTTCTCCGGTTTCAGGTAATTAAGTGAAGAAATTCAGAGATCGTGTAGTAATCATTCACAGATATTCGCCGACTTCTTAATTCTTATTATTTGCTTAAGTGATTAATAATTACGTATTTTTCTATTTTTCACATGAAATTATAGGTACTAAGTTTTTTTTCAGCTTATTTTTAAGAACGTCTGAAATATTGTTGATTTTAATCCGATTTCAAGTAGTTGAGTGAATGAATTTAGAGATCGCATAGTAAATCATTCACACATATTCGCGTACTACTTTATTCTTATTGTTTGCTTTAGTGATTTCATATTTTTCTATTTTTCACATGAAACTACCGGTATTAATTTGTTTTTTTTTTTTTTCACACGAACTTGTCTAAAATTTTTTGATTTTTCTAGAGTTTCATGTAGTGGCATTTAGAAATTCGAGATTGCGTAGTAAATCATTCATACGTATTCGCCACTACTTGATTTTTATTGTTTGCTTCAATGGTTTCATAATTTCGTATTTTTCTATTTTTCACGTGAAACTACTGGTGTTAACTTGATTTTAATTTTTTTTACAAGAACTTGTATGAAATTTTGATGATTTTATTTCGATTTTAGGTAATTTAGTGAAGAAATGCAGAGATCGGGTAGTAATCATTCACACATATTCGACGAATACTTGATTTTTATTGTTTGCTTCAATGATTTCATAATTTCGTATTTCTATTTTTTCACGTGAAACTACTGGTGTTAAGTTGATTTTTTTTTATTTTTTCACAAGAACTTGATTGAAATGTTATTGATTTTTCTCTTATTTCAAGTAATTGAGTGAAGGAATTCGTAGATCGCATAGTAATCATTCACACATATTTACCTACTACTTGATTCTTATTGTTTGCTTAAGTGATTTAATAACTACGTATTTTTCTATTTTTCACATGAAATTATTGGTATTAACATGGTTTTTTTTTAAATTTATTTATAAGAACTTGTCAGAAAAATTGTTGATTTTAATCCAATTTCAGGTAGTCCAGTGAAGGAATTCAGAGAACGCAGAGTAAATCAATCATACATATTCGCGTACTACTTTATTCTTCTTGTTTGCTTTAGTGATTTTATATTTTTCTCTTTTTCACATGAAACTATCGGTATTAACTTATTTTTTTATATTTTTCACATGAACTTGTCTAAAATTTTGTTGATTTTTCTAGAATTTCATGTAGTGGCGTTTAGAAATTCGGAGATTGCATAGTAAATCATTCACACGTATTCGCCACTACTTGATTTTTATTGTTTGCTTCAATGGTTTCATAATTTTGTATTTTTCTATTTTTCACGTGAAACTACTGGTGTTAACTTTTTTTTTTTTTGTTTTCTCACAAGAACTTGTCTGAAAATTTTGAGATTTTCTCTGGTTTCAGGTAATTGAATGAAGGATTTCAGAGACTGCGTAGTAATCATTCACACATATTCGACGATACTCGATTTTTTATGGTTGCATCAATGATTTCATAATTTTGTATTTCTATTTTTCACGTGAAACTACTGATGTTAACTTGATTTTTGTTTTTTATTTTTAACACAAGAACTTGTCTAAAAATTTGTTGACTCCGGTTTCAGGTAATTAAGTGAAGAAATTCGGAGATCGTGTAGTAATCATTCACAGATATTCGCCGACTTCTTAATTCTTATTGTTTGCTTAAGTGATTTAATAATTACGTATTTTTCTATTTTTCACATGAAATTATAGGTACTAACTTAGTTTTTTTTCAGCTTATTTTTAAGAACTTGTCTGAAATATTGTTGATTTTAATCCGATTTCAAGTAGTTGAGTGAATGAATTTAGAGATCGCATAGTAAATCATTCACACATATTCGCGTACTACTTTATTCTTATTGTTTGCTTTAGTGATTTCATATTTTTCTATTTTTCACATGGAACTACCGTATTAATTTTTTTTTTTTTTTTTTTCACATGAACTTGTCTAAAATTTTGTTGATTTTTCTAGAGTTTCATGTAGTGGCATTTAGAAATTCGAGATTGCGTAGTAAATCATTCATACGTATTCGCCACTACTTGATTTTTATTGTTTGCTTCAATGGTTTCATAATTTCGTATTTTTCTATTTTTCACGTGAAACTACTGGTGTTAACTTTATTTTTTTTTGTTTTCTCACAAGAACTTGTTTGAAATTTTGGTGATTTTCTCCGATTTCAGGTAATTGAGTGAAGGATTTCAGAGACTGCGTAGTAATTATTCACACATATTCGACGAGTACTTGATTTTTAATGGTTGCATCAATGATTTCATAATTTTGTATTTCTATTTTTTCACGTGAAACTACTCGTGTTAACTTGATTTTTTTTTATTTTTACACAGGAACTTGTCTGGAATTTTGTTGATTTTTCTCCGATTTCAGGTAATTAAGTGAAGAAATTCAGAGATCGTGTAGTAATCATTCACAGATATTCGCCGACTTTTTAATTCTTATTGTTTGCTTAAGTGATTTAATAACTACGTATTTTTCTATTTTTCACATGAAATTATTGGTATTAACATGGTTTTTTTTTAAATTTATTTATAGGAACTTGTCAGAAATATTGTTGATTTTAATCCGATTTCAAGTAGTCTAGTGAAGGAATTCAGAGAACGCACAGTAAATCAATCACACATATTCGCGTACTACTTTATTCTTATTGTTTGTTTTAGTGATTTCATATATTTTTCTAATTTTTCACATGAAACAACCGGTATTAACTTTTTTTTTGTTTTGTTTTTTCACAAGAACTTGTCTGAAATTTTGTTGATTTTTCTACAGTTTCATGTAGTTGCGTTTAGAAATTCAGAGATCGCGTAGTAAATCATTCACACGTATTCGCCACTACTGATTTTTATTGTTTGCTTCAATGGTTTCATAATTTCATATTTTTCTATTTTTCACGTGAAACTACTGGTGTTAACTTTATTTTTTTTTGTTTTCTCACAAGAACTTGTTTGAAATTTTGGTGATTTTCTCCGATTTCAGGTAATTGAGTGAAGGATTTCAGAGACTGCGTAGTAATCATTCACACATATTCGACGAGTACTTGATTTTTAATGGTTGCATCAATGATTTCATAATTTTGTATTTCTATTTTTCACGTGAAACTACTCGTGTTAACTTGATTTTTTTTTATTTTTACACAGGAACTTGTCTGGAATTTTGTTGATTTTTCTCCGATTTCAGGTAATTAAGTGAAGAAATTCAGAGATCGTGTAGTAATCATTCATAGATATTCGCCGACTTTTTAATTCTTATTGTTTGCTTAAGTGATTTAATAACTACGTATTTTTCTATTTTTCACATGAAATTATTGGTATTAACATGGTGTTTTTTTTAAAATTATTTTATAGAACTTGTCAGAAATATTGTTGATTTTAATCCGATTTCAAGTAGTCTAGTGAAGGAATTCAGAGAACGCACAGTAAATCAATCACACATATTCGCGTACTACTTTATTCTTATTGTTTGCTTTAGTGATTTCATATTTTTTTCTATTTTTCACATGAAACAACCGGTATTAACTTTTTTTTTTTTTGTTTTTTCACAAGAACTTGTCTGAAATTTTGTTGATTTTTCTACAGTTTCATGTAGTTGCGTTTAGAAATTCAGAGATCGCGTAGTAAATCATTCATACGTATTCGCCACTACTTGATTTTTATTGTTTGCTCAATGGTTTCATAATTTCATATTTTTCTATTTTTCACGTGAAACTACTGGTGTTAACTTTATTTTTTTTTGTTTTCTCACAAGAACTTGTTTGAAATTTTGGTGATTTTCTCCGATTTCAGGTAATTGAGTGAAGGATTTCAGAGACTGCGTAGTAATCATTCACACATATTCGACGAGTACTTGATTTTTAATGGTTGCATCAATGATTTCATAATTTTGTATTTCTATTTTTCACGTGAAACTACTCGTGTTAACTTGATTTTTTTTTATTTTTACACAAGGAACTTGTCTGGAATTTTGTTGATTTTTCTCCGATTTCAGGTAATTAAGTGAAGAAATTCAGAGATCGTGTAGTAATCATTCATAGATATTCGCGACTTTTAATTCTTATTGTTTGCTTAAGTGATTTAATAACTACGTATTTTTCTATTTTTCACATGAAATTATTGGTATTAACATGGTTTTTTTTAAATTTATTTATAGGAACTTGTCAGAAATATTGTTGATTTTAATCCGATTTCAAGTAGTCTAGTGAAGGAATTCAGAGAACGCACAGTAAATCAATCACACATATTCGCGTACTACTTTATTCTTCTTGTTTGTTTAGTGATTTCATATTTTTCTAATTTTTCACATGAAACAACCGGTATTAACTTTTTTTTTTTTTGTTTTTTCACAAGAACTTGTCTGAAATTTTGTTGATTTTTCTATACAGTTTCATGTAGTTGCGTTTAGAAATTCAGAGATCGCGTAGTAAATCATTCACAATTATTCGCCACTATTTGATTTTTATTGTTTGCTTCAATGGTTTCATAATTTCGTATTTTTCTATTTTTTATGTGAAACTACTAGTGTTAACTTTATTTTTTTTTTGTTTTCTCACAAGAACTTGTTTGAAATTTTGGTGATTTTCTCTGGTTTCAGGTAATTGAGTGAAGAATTTCAGAGACTGCATAGTAATCATTCACACATATTCGACGACTACTTGATTTTTAATGGTTGCATCAATGATTTCATAGTTTTGTATTTCTATTTTTCACGTGAAACTACTGTGTTAACTTGATTTTTTTTTATTTTTACACAAGAACTTGTCTGAAATTTTGTTGATTTTTTCTCTGGTTTCAGGTAATTAAGTGAAGAAATTCGGAGATCGTGTAGTAATCATTCATAGATATTCGCCGACTTTTTAATTCTTATTGTTTGCTTAAGTGATTTAATAATTACGTATTTTTCTATTTTTCACATGAAATTATAGGTACTAACTTAGTTTTTTTTCAGCTTATTTTTAAGAACTTGTCTGAAATATTGTTGATTTTAAACCGATTTCAAGTAGTTGAGTGAATGAATTTAGAGATCGCATAGTAAATCAATCACACATATTTGCGTACTACTTTATTCTTATTGTTTGCTTTAGTGATTTCATATTTTTCTATTTTTCTATTTTTCACTTGAAACAACCCGTATTAACTTTTTTTTTGTTTTTTTTTTTCACAAGAACTTGTCTGAAATTTTGTTGATTTTTCTACAGTTTCATGTAGTTGCGTTTAGAAATTCGGAGATCGCGTAGTAAATCATTCACACGTATTCACCACTATTTGATTTTTATTGTTTGCTTCAATGGTTTCATAATTTCGTATTTTTCTATTTTTCATGTGAAACAACTGGTGTTAACTTGATTTTTTTTTGTTTTCTACAAGAACTTGTTTGAAATTTTGGTGATTTTCTCCGATTTCAGGTAATTAAGTGAAGAAATTCGGAGATCGTGTAGTAATCATTCACAAATATTCGCCAACTTCTTAATTCTTATTGTTTGCTTAAGTGATTTAATAATTACGTATTTTTCTATTTTTCACATGAAATTATAGGTACTAACTTAGTTTTTTTTTCAGCTTATTTTTAAGAACTTGTCTGAAATATTGTTGATTTTAATCCAATTTCAAGTAGTTGAGTGAATGAATTTAGAGATCGCATAGTAAATCATTCACACATATTTGCGTACTACTTTGTTCTTATTGTTTGCTTTAGTGATTTCATATTTTTCTATTTTTCTATTTTTCACTTGAAACAACCCGTATTAACTTTTTTTTTGTTTTGTTTTTTCACAAGAACTTGTCTGAAATTTTGTTGATTTTTCTACAGTTTCATGTAGTTGCGTTTAGAAATTCGGAGATCGCGTAGTAAATCATTCACACCTATTCGCCACTATTTGATTTTTATTGTTTGCTTCAATGGTTTCATAATTTCGTATTTTTCTATTTTTCATGTGAAACAACTGGTGTTAACTTTATTTTTTTTTGTTTTCTAACAAGAACTTGTTTGAAATTTTGGTGATTTTTTCCGGTTTCAGGTAATTGAGTGAAGAATTTCAGAGACAGTGTAGTAATCATTCACATATATTCGACGACTAATCGATTTTTAATGGTTGCATCAATGATTTCATAATTTTGTATTTCTATTTTTCACGTGAAACTACTGGTGTTAACTTGATTTTCTTTTATGTTTACACAAGAACTTGTCTGGAATTTTGTTGATTTTTCTCCGGTTTCAGGTAATTAAGTGAAGAAATTCGGAGATCGTGTAGTAATCATTCACAAATATTCGCCAACTCTTAATTCTTATTGTTTGCTTAAGTGATTTAATAATTACGTATTTTTCTATTTTTCACATGAAATTATAGGTACTAACTTAGTTATTTTTCAGCTTATTTTTAAGAACTTGTCTGAAATATTGTTGATTTTAATCCAATTTCAAGTAGTTGAGTGAATGAATTTAGAGATCGCATAGTAAATGATTCACACATATTCGCGTACTACTTTATTCTTATTGTTTGCTTTAGTGATTTCATATTTTTCTATTTTTCTATTTTTCACTTGAAACAACCGATATTAACTTTTTTTTTGTTTTGTTTTTTCACAAGAACTTGTCTGAAATTTTGTTGATTTTTCTACAGTTTCATGTAGTTGCGTTTAGAAATTCGGAGATCACGTAGTAAATCATTCACACCTATTCGCCACTATTTGATTTTTAATTGTTTGCTTCAATGGTTTCGTAATTTCGTATTTTTCTATTTTTCACGTGAAACTACTGGTATTAACTTGATTTTAATTTTTTTTACAGAACTTGTATGAATTTTTGGTGATTTTATTTCGATTTTAGGTAATTTAGTTAAAAAATTCAAGATCGGGTAGTAATCATTCACACATATTCGACGAATACTTGATTTTTATTGTTTGCTTCATTGATTTCATAATTTCGTATTTCTATTTTTTCACGTCAAACTATGGTGTTAACTTGATTTTTTTTTATTTTTTCACAAGAACTTGATGGAAATGTTATTGATTTTTCTCCGATTTCAAGTAATTGAGTGAAGGAATCCGTTGATGCTCGTAGTAATCATCCACACATATTTACCTACTGCTTGATTCTTATTGTTTGATTCTTAAGTTAGTACCTATAATTCATGTGAAAAATAGAAAAATACGTAATTATTAAATCAGTTAAGCAAACAAAGAAATTAGGAAGTCGGCAAATATCTGTGAATGATTACTACACCGATCTCCGAATTTCTTCAACTTAATTACCTGAAACTGGAGAAAAATCAACAAAATTTCAGACAAGTTCTTGTGTAAAAATAAAAAAAATCCAAGCTAACACCAGCAGTTTCACGTGAAAAATAGAAATACAAAATTATGAAATCATTGATGCAACAATTAAAAATCAAGTAGTCGACGAATATGTGTGAATGATTACTACGCAGTCTCTGAAATCCTTCAACTCAATTACCTGAAACCGGAGAAAATCACCAAAATTTCAGATAAGTTGTTGTGGAAAACAAAAAAAAATAAAGTTAACACTAGTAGTTTAAGACAATTTCTTATAAATAAGCTGAAAAATAACTAAGTTAGTACCTATAATTTCATGTGAAAAATAGAAAAATACGTAATTATTAAATCAGTTAAGCAAACAATAAGAATTAGGAAGTCGGCGAATATCTGTGAATGATTACTACACGATCTCCGAATTTCTTCACTTAATTACTGAAACTGGAGAAAAATCAACAAAATTTCAAACAAGTTCTTGTGTAAAAATAAAAAAAAAAAACCAGCAGTTTCACGTGAAAAATAGAAATACAAAATTATGAAATCATTGATGCAACAATTAAAAATCAAGTAGTCGACGAATATGTGTGAATGATTACTACGCAGTCTCTGAAATCCTTCACTCATTACCTGAAACCGAAGAAAATCACCAAAATTTCAGATAAGTTGTTGTGAGAAAACAAAAAAAAATAAAGTTAACGCTAGTAGTTTCACATGAAAAATAGAAAAATACGAAATTATGAAAACCATAGAAGCAAACAATAAAAATCAAGTAGTGGGGAATACGTGTGAATGATTTACTACGCAATCTCCGAATTTCTAAACGCAACTTCATGAAACTGTAGAAAAACAACAAAATTTCACACAAGTTCTTGTGAAAAAAAACGAAACAAAAAAAGTTTATACCGGTTGTTTCAACTGAAAAATAGAAAAATAGAAAAATATGAAATCACTAAAGCAAACATTAAGAATAAGTAGTACGCGAATATGTGTGAATGATTTACTATGCGATCTCTAATTTCATTCACTCAACTACTTGAAACCGGATTAAAATCAACAATATTTCAGACAAGTTCTTAAAAATAAGCTGAAAAATAACGAGTTAGTACCTATAATTTCATGTGAAAAATAGAAAAATACGTAATTATTAAATCACTTAAGCAAACAATAAGAATTAGGAAGTCGGCGAATATCTGTGAATGATTACTACACGATCTCCGAATTTCTTCACTTAATTACCTGAAACTGGAGAAAAATCAACAAAATTTCAGACAAGTTCTTGTGTAAAAATAAAAAAATCCAAGCTAACACCAGCAGTTTCACGTGAAAAATAAAAATACAAAATTATGAAATCATTGATGCAACAATTAAAAATCAAGTAGTCGACGAATATGTGTGAATGATTACTACGCAGTCTCTGAAATCCTTCACTCAATTACCTGAAATCGGAGAAAATCACCAAAATTTCAGATAAGTTGTTGTGAAAAACAAAAAAAAATAAAGTTAACACTAGTAGTTTCACGTGAAAAATAGGAAAATACGAAATTATGAAACCATTGAAGCAAACAATAAAAATCAAGTAGTGGCGAATACGTGTGAATGATTTACTACGTAATCTCCGAATTTCTAAACGCCACTACATGAAACTCTAGAAAAATCAACAAAATTTTAGACAAGTTCATGTGAAAAAACAAAAAAAGAAAAACAAGTTAATACCGGTAGTTTAATGTGAAAAATAGAAAAATATGAAATCACTAAAGCAAACAATAAGAATAAAGTAGTACGCGAATATGTGTGATTGATTTACTGTGCGTTCTCAGAATTCCTTAACTAGACTACTTGAAACCGGATTAAAATCAACAATATTTCTGACAAGTTCTTACAAATAAATTTTAAAAAAACCATGTTAATACCATAATTTCATGTGAAAAATAGAAAAATACGTAATTATTAAATCACATAAGCAAACAATAAGAATCAAGTAGTAGGTGAATATGTGTGAATGATTACTACGCGATCTACGAATTCCTTCACTCATTACTTGAAATCGGAGAAAAATCAACAACATTTCAATCAAGTTCTTGTGAAAAAATAAAAAAAAAATCAAGTTAACAACACTAGTTTCACGTGAAAAATAGAAATACGAAATTATGAAATCATTGAAGCAAACAATAAAAATCAAGTATTCGTCGAATATGTGTGAATGATTACTACCCGATCTCTGAATTTCTTCACTAAATTACTAAAATCGGACAAAATCACAAAATTTCATACAAGTTGTAAAAAAAATTAAAATAAAGTTAACACCAGTAGTTTCACGTGAAAAATAGAAAAATAGAAAATTATGAAACCATTGAAGCAAACAATAAAAATCAAATAGTGGCGAATACGTGTGAATGATTTACTACGCGATCTCCGAATTTCTAAACGCAACTACATGAAACTGTAGAAAAATCAACAAAATTTCACACAAGTTCTTGTGAAAAAACGAAACAAAAAAAAGTTTATACCGGTTGTTTCAAGTGAAAAATAGAAAAATAGAAAAATATGAAATCACTAAAGCAAACATTAAGAATAAAGTAGTACGCGAATATGTGTGAATGATTTACTATGCGATCTAATTTCATTCACTCAACTACTTGAAACCGGATTAAAATCAATAATATTTCAGACAAGTTCTTAAAAATAAGCTGAAAAATAACGAAGTTAGTACCTATAATTTCATGTGAAAAATAGAAAAATACGTAATTATTAAATCACTTAAGCAAACAATAAGAATTAGGAAGTCGGCGAATATCTGTGAATGATTACTACACGATCTCCGAATTTCTTCACTACCTGAAACTGGAGAAAAATCAACAAAATTTCAGACAAGTTCTTGTGTAAAAATAAAAAAAATCCAAGTTAACACCAGCAGTTTCACGTGAAAAATAGAAATACAAAATTATGAAATCATTGATGCAACAATTAAAAATCAAGTAGTCGACGAATATGTGTGAATGATTACTACGCAGTCTCTAAAATCCTTCACTCAATTACCTGAAACCGGAGAAAATCACCAAAATTTCAGATAAGTTGTTGTGAGAAAACAAAAAAAAATAAAGTTACCACAAGTAGTTTCACGTGAAAAATAGAAAAATATGAAATTATGAAACCATTGAAGCAAACAATATATGATACTACACGATCTCCAAATTTCTTCACTTAATTACCGAAAACTGAGAGAAAAATCAACAAAATTTCAGACAAGTTCTTGGGTAAAAATAAAAAAAATCCAAGCTAACACCAGCAGTTTCACGTGAAAAATAGAAATACAAAATTATGAAATCATTGATGCAACAATAAAAATCAAGTAGTCTTACAATGATTACTACGCAGTCTCTGAAATCCTTCACTCAATATCAAAATTTCAGATAAGTTGTTGTGAGAAAACAAAAAAATAAAGTTAATCATGAAAAATAGGAAATACGAAATTATGAAACCATTGAAGCAAACAATAAAAAAAAAAATAAGTAGGGCGAATAGTGTGAATGATTACCAATCTCGAATTTCTACATGAAACTCTTAGAAAAATCAACAAAATTTTAGACAAGTTCATGTGAAAAAACAAAAAAAAAAAACAAGTTAATACGGTAGTTTAATGTGAAAAATAGAAAAATATGAAATCACTAAAGCAAACAATAAGAATAAAGTAGTACGCGAATATGTGTGATTGATTTATTGTGCGTTCTCTGAATTCTTCACTAGACTACTTGAAACCTAAAATAAATATTTCTGACAAGTTCTTACAAATATAATTTTAAAAAAAACCATGTTAATACCAATAATTTCATGTGAAAAATAGAAAAATACGTAATTATTAAATCACTTAAACAAACAATAAGAATCAAGTAGTAGGTGAATATGTGTGAATGATTACTACGCGATCTACGAATTACTTCACTCAATTCCTTGAAATCGGAGAAAAATCAACAACATTTCAATCATGTTCTTGTGAAAAAATAAAAAAAAAATCAAGTTAACACCACTAGTTTCACGTGAAAAAATAGAAATACGAAATTATGAAATCATTGAAGCAAAAATAAGCCGTCGAATATGTGTGAATGATTACTCCTCTGAATTTCTTCACAATTACCGTACAAAATCACAAAAATTTCATACAAGTTGTTGTAAAAAAAATTAAAATCAAGTTAACACCAGTAGTTTCACGTGAAAAATAGAAAAATACGAAATTATGAAACCATTGAAGCAAACAATAAAAATTAAATAGTGGCGAATACGTGTGAATGATTTACTACGCGATCTCCGAATTTCTAAACGCAACTACATGAAACTGTAGAAAAATCAACAAAATTTCACACAAGTTCTTGTGAAAAAACAAAAAAAAAAAAGTTAATACCGGTTGTTTCAAGTGAAAAATAGAAAAATAGAAAAATATGAAATCACTAAAGCAAACATTAAGAATAAAGTAGTATGCGAATATGTGTGAATGATTTACTATGCGATCTCTAATTTCATTCACTCAACTACTTGAAACCGGATTAAAATCAACAATATTTCAGACAAGTTCTTAAAAATAAGCTGAAAAATAACTGAGTTAGTACCTATAATTTCATGTGAAAAATAGAAAAATACGTAATTATTAATCACTTAAGCAAACAATAAGAATTAAGAAGTCCGCGAATATCTGTGAATGATTACTACACGATCTCCGAATTTCTTCACTTAATTACCTGAAACTGGAGAAAAATCAACAAAATTTCAGACAAGTTCTTGTGTAAAAATAAAAAAAATCCAAGCTAACACCAGCAGTTTCACGTGAAAAATAGAAATACAAAATTATGAAATCATTGATGCAACAATTAAAAATCAAGTAGTCGACGAATATGTGTGAATGATTACTACGCAGTCTCTGAAATCCTTCACTCAATTACCTGAAACCGGAGAAAATCACCAAAATTTCAGATAAGTTGTTGTGAGAAAAAAAAAAAAAATAAAGTTAACACTAGTAGTTTCACGTGAAAAATAGGAAATACGAAATTATGAAACCATTGAAGCAAATAATAAAAATCAAGTAGTGGCGAATACGTGTGAATGATTTACTACGCCATCTCCGAATTTCTAAACGCCACTACATGAAACTCTAGAAAAATCAACAAAATTTTAGACAAGTTCATGTGAAAAAACAAAAAAAGAAAAACAAGTTAATACCGGTAGTTTAATGTGAAAAATAGAAAAATATGAAATCACTAAAGCAAACAATAAAATAAAGTAGTACGCGAATATGTGTGATTGATTTACTGTGCGTTCTCTGAATTCCTTCACTAGACTACTTGAAACCGGATTAAAATCAACAATATTTCTGACAAGTTCTTACAAATAAATTTTAAAAAAAACCATGTTAATACCAGTAATTTCATGTGAAAAATAGAAAAATACGTAATTATTAAATCACTTAATAAACAATAAGAATCAAGTAGTAGGTGAATATGTGTGAATGATTACTACGCGATCTACGAATTCCTTCACTCAATTACTTGAAATCGGAGAAAAATCAACAACATTTCAATCAAGTTCTTGTCAAAAATAAAAAAAAAATCAAGTTAACACCACTAGTTTCACGTGAAAAAATAGAAATACGAAATTATGAAATCATTGAAGCAAACAATAAAAATCAAGTATTCGTCGAATATGTGTGAATGATTACTACCCGATCTCTGAATTTCTTCACTAAATTACCTAAAATCGTACAAAATCACAAAAATTTCATACAAGTTGTTGTAAAAAAAATGAAAATCAAGTTAACACCAGTAGTTTCACGTGAAAAATAGAAAAATACAAAATTATGAAACCATTGAAGCAAACAATAAAAATCAAATAGTGGCGAATACGTGTGAATGATTTACTACGCGATCTCCGAATTTCTAAACGCAACTACATGAAACTGTAGAAAAATCAACAAAATTTCACACAAGTTCTTGGGAAAAAACGAAACAAAAAAAAGTTAATACCGGTTGTTTCAAGTGAAAAATAGAAAAATAGAAAAATATGAAATCACTAAAGCAAACATTAAGAATAAAGTAGTACGCGAATATGTGTGAATGATTTACTATGCGATCTCTAATTTCATTCACTCAACTACTTGAAACCGGATTAAAATCAATAATATTTCAGACAAGTTCTTAAAAATAAGCTGAAAAATAACGAAGTTAGTACATATAATTTCATGTGAAAAATAGAAAAATACGTAATTATTAAATCACTTAAGCAAACAATAAGAATTAAGAAGTCGGCGAATATCTGTGAATGATTACTACACGATCTCCGAATTTCTTGACTTAATTACCTGAAACTGGAGAAAAATCAGCAAAATTTCAGACAAGTTCTTGTGTAAAAATAAAAAAATCCAAGCTAACACCAGCAGTTTCACGTGAAAAATAGAAATACAAAATTATGAAATCATTGATGCAACAATTAAAAATAAAGTTGTCGGCGAATATGTGTGAATGATTACTACGCAGTCTCTGAAATCCTTCACTCAATTACCTGAAATCGGGGAAAATCACCAAAATTTCAGATAAGTTGTTGTGAGAAAACAAAAAAAAATAAAGTTAACACTAGTAGTTTCACGTGAAAAATAGAAAAATACGAAATTATGAAACCATTGAAGCAAACAATAAAAATCAAGTAGTGGCGAATACGTGTGAATGATTTACTACGCAATCTCCGAATTTCTAAACACCAACTACATGAAACTCTAGAAAAATCAACAAAATTTTAGACAAGTTCATGTGAAAAAAAAAAAAAACAAGTTAATACCGGTAGTTTCATGTGAAAAATAGAAAAATATGAAATCACTAAAGCAAACAATAAGAATAAAGTAGTACGCGAATATGTGTGATTGATTTACTGTGCGTTCTCTGAATTCCTTCACTAGACTACTTGAAACCGGATTAAAATCAACAATATTTCTGACAAGTTCTTACAAATAAATTTTTAAAAAAAACCATGTTAATACCAATAATTTCATGTGAAAAATAGAAAAATACGTATTATTAAATCACTTAAGCAAACAATAAGAATAAAGTAGTACGCGAATATGTGTGAATGATTTACTAGCGATCTCTAATTTCATTCACTCAACTACTTGAAACCGGATTAAAATCAACAATATTTCAGACAAGTTCTTAAAAATAGCTGAAAAATAACTAGTTAGTACCTATAATTTCATGTGAAAAATAGAAAAATACGTAATTATTAATCACTTAAGCAAACAATAAGAATTAAGAAGTCCGCGAATATCTGTGAATGATTACTACACGATCTCCGAATTTCTTCTTCACTTAATTACTGAAACTGGAGAAAAATCAACAAAATTTCAGACAAGTTCTTGTGTAAAAATAAAAAAAAATCCAAGTTAACACCAGTAGTTTCACGTGAAAAATAGAAATACAAAATTATGAAATCATTGATGCAACAATTAAAAATCAAGTAGTCGACGAATATGTGTGAATGATTACTACGCAGTCTCTGAAATCCTTCACTCAATTACCTGAAACCGGAGAAAATCACCAAAATTTCAGATAGTTGTTGTGAGAAAACAAAAAAAAATAAAGTTAACACTAGTAGTTTCACGTGAAAAATAAAAAATACGAAATTATGAAACCATTGAAGCAAACAATAAAAATCAAGTAGTGGCGAATACGTGTGAATGATTTACTACGCAATCTCCGAATTTCTAAACGCCACTACATGAAACTCTAGAAAAATCAACAAAATTTTAGACAAGTTCATGTGAAAAAACAAAAAAAGAAAAACAAGTTAATACCGTAGTTTAATGTGAAAAATAGAAAAATATGAAATCACTAAAGCAAACAATAAGAATAAGTAGTACGCGAATATGTGTGATTGATTTACTGTGCGTTCTCTGAATTCCTTCACTAGACTACTTGAAACCGGATTAAAATCAACAATATTTCTGACAAGTTCTTAAAATAAATTTTTAAAAAAAACCATGTTAATACCAATAATTTCATGTGAAAAATAGAAAAATACGTAATTATTAAATCACTTAAGCAAACAATAAGAATCAAGTAGTAGGTGAATATGTGTGAATGATTACTACGCGATCTACGAATTCCTTCACTCAATTACTTGAAATCGGAGAAAAATCAACAACATTTCAATCAAGTTCTTGTGAAAAAATAAAAAAAAATCAAGTTAACCATAGTTTCACGTGAAAAAATAGAAATACGAAATTATGAAATCATTGAAGCAAACAATAAAAATCAAGTATTCGTCGAATATGTGTGAATGATTACTACCCGATCTCTGAATTTCTTCACTAAATTAACTAAATCGAACAAAATCACAAAAATTTCATACAAGTTGTTGTAAAAAAAAAAAAATAAAATCAAGTTAACACCAGTAGTTTCACGTGAAAAATAAAAAATACAAAATTATGAAACCATTGAAGCAAACAATAAAAATCAAATAGTGGCGAATACGTGTGAATGATTTACTACGCGATCTCCGAATTTCTAAACGCAACTACATGAAACTGTAGAAAAATCAACAAAATTTCAGACAAGTTCTTGGGAAAAAAAAAAAAAAAAAGTTAATACCGGTTGTTTCAAGTGAAAAATAGAAAAATAGAAAAATATGAAATCACTAAAGCAAACATTAAGAATAAAGTAGTACGCGAATATGTGTGAATGATTTACTATGCGATCTCTAATTCATTCACTCAACTACTTGAAACCGGATTAAAATCAACAATATTTCAGACAAGTTCTTAAAAATAAGCTGAAAAAATAACTAAGTTAGTACATAAATTTCATGTGAAAAATAGAAAAATACGTAATTATTAAATCACTTAAGCAAACAATAAGAATTAAGAAGTCGGCGAATATCTGTGAATGATTACTACACGATCTCCGAATTTCTTCACTTAATTACCTGAAACTGGAGAAAAATCAACAAAATTTCAGACAAGTTCTTGTGTAAAAATAAAAAATCAAGCTAACACCAGCAGTTTCACGTGAAAAAATAGAAATACAAAATTATGAAATCATTGATGCAACAATTAAAAATCAAGTAGTCGACGAATATGTGTGAATGATTACTACGCAGTCTCTGAAATCCTTCACTCAATTACCTGAAACCGGGAAAAATCACCAAAAATTCAGATAAGTTGTTGTGAGAAAACAAAAAAAAATAAAGTTAACACTAGTAGTTTCACGTGAAAAATAGAAAAATACGAAATTATG
>JAGSPU010000827.1:0-25809 GCA_019321725.1 Paulownia fortunei
ACCTAATTCTCTAACCATAAAAAAACCTAGAACAAGCTTTCTAGATTCAACTCAATTGATGCATTAAAACAAAATGATTGGTTGATCTAAGTAATAACCACATAAGTTCGAGTTTATTCAAGTTAAGTTATGTTTTTCATTGCAATTAATAAAAATATCCCATAATCGTTAATTGTAATTTACTACTTACGATTAAAAATTCAAGATAATTATGGATCTAAAATTTCGAATCTAGTTGTAGGTCATTCTCAAGACCCAATTGGTTATATACCCAAATAAAGCAGAAAATGCCCCTTAAAAAATTAAGTATGGAAAAACATAAACAACCTCAATTAGAAAGTTGGATCATAAAATCAAATATTTAATTACATGAATTTACATCTAAAGCTTTGAAATTACCCTCAATCAAAATAAAAATCTAGCCTAACATAATTGAAAATAACAAAATTAACAAACAAAAGATGTTAGGAGATCAAGGGAATTGGAAAAGGGAAGAAGAAATCTTATTATGGTGAACAGATCCTCTTGGTGGATGAGTTTTCCGTTTCAAACCATTTAGTCTTCTCTTTTTCTAATGCCCAAATCCCAAAATATGTATTTAAGAATGAATGTGTGTGAATGTATGAAATCTTAGGGTTTCGGGTCTCTTACTTATATCCTCCTCCAAATATCATAAAATTAAGTCAGAACTGTGCTTTTAAATTATTTTTTTTCTACTGCATGAATTGGTACCTAGGTGTCATCTTCTCTGCAATATAATGACTAGATGGCACCCAAGATCCCTGAAATGGCACCTAGGCACCCTGCGTAGCATTGGCCCCAGCACATGCTTCTCTGTTATCTACACTCTTCAACTCTTTTCAATTGATTTTTAACATCTTTCTAAAATGGATTGACTTTTGATATTTTTATAAGAATTGTATCCTTATCTATTAGCTTTTTTTAGCTATTTGAATTAGCTCAATATCATATTTGTAAAGAAAGTTACGCCAAAAATATTTAGATTATCATATCTAGAAATTTCAGCACTATTTAACCCATTTTGTTTTTTTTTTTAATCAATTTAAGTGGATAACGTTGTCAACATGAAAGTTGAAGTCTTATCTTCTTAACTTTCAATGAGTCAAAAATCATTTCAATTGAGAGTAGAAATTTAAAAAGTACAGCGACAATAAAATTTGACGAAAAATACTTATTTCAACTCTATTTTGGCTCATTTTTCATCATTGACTTTCAAACTCCTATCACATACAAAATATTAATAAAAATATAATATTAATAAAAAGAAAGCAAGGAATATATAAAAGAATTAATATAAAATATGTAAAATTATGTACTTATCATGCCTAATTAATCTTCGGAATTTTGTGGTTGAGATATTGCATGTATTCTTGCTCGGAAAACGTTTATTAATGTTGATGATGCTTTGTTGCTCAGAAAACGTTTCTTGCTTCAGTCTTACAAGTTTAGAGGGTAGAGTTGTGATAATTGGAGCCTAAAGTTTTGAGAAACCTAACTTTCAAGATTCATTACATCCTGTCCATTTCTGTGTGCACACCCCCACCTTTTTGTATCTAGACAACTTGTTATGAGTATTTCTCCATAGCACCTTGGATGGATGTTCCTTGAGTTTGTCACATTGTAAACCATTCATATGAAAGTGTAATAGAGTAATGAATATATGCAAGTTATCTTCAAGAAGATGGTGGAAGTATATATAAGCATTATTTTTAGTTTAGTCATTGAGTGCTCCTGCATTCACATATACTATGAAGTCTCAGTTTTGAATGCTGGATCTTCACTTTCCAGTCTTAGACTGGGAGCGAGCTTTCTTTGCTCAGAGTAACAGAGGCGGTGGTCTCCAATGGGGTCAGGAGGCCCTTCAAAAGCCCCACACCCAATGTTACTCCAACACTGTGAGACTCCTTAGAAGCATTGGTCTGCTTACCACCACGATGACCAGAATAGTCAGTTTCAGAATGTTCATACTTCTTCTCATCATAGCCTCCAGAGCCATTGTAGTACTGATAGTCATCCTTGAACTTGTAGTCCTCCTCCACTACCTTATGGTAGTGTTCTTTGTGGCCACCACACGGATACGTTTGCATTTTTCTTGGAGTTTAGGATTTCTAGCTATTTATTGTCTCATTCCACGATTCCAATTTGATCAGGATGCATCGGATTCCCATCTTGGCAATGTTCAAAAGTTTATGAAATTCAATACTCACATGTGATTTCGTCGTTGGAATTTATGTGGAAAATAAAAATCTCAAAACTTTTTTCCCACTAGTGGGGAATCGACATGTTGGTCCATCATAGATTAAGACCACTTTTATTAAAATACTTTTTTTTATTACTACAATGTAGACTCGTTTTAGATTATAGATGGTGAAATTCTTTTAACTGAAAGCACTTCTTTTATAGATTTAAAGCTCTCAACTTTGTTAGAAATCAAACTCCTAGAAGAAGAGATTATTCTTGGGAGTCCCTAGACTTATTCAGTTCGAATCCACTAAATTATTGTGAGATTTAGAGTGTTGGGTTACTTAAGAATCACATTGCAAAAGGATGATAATGATTCCGATTCTAACCTAGACCCCTTTTGAGGTGGTTTTTGAACAAATTCGAAGGCGAATATCGGGTATTAGTATTTTGAACCCATCCCATTCTTTTTAAAATTATCTATTATCTATTATTATTTTATTACTATACGATTATGATTACTATGTTATACTACTATTATAAAAATATGAATAGCTCAAAAAGTTTTCGTGGAATTTTTTATATGTCTACTATATCCATAATTAATAACTATTAAATAACAAAAAAAGGGGGGCATATGGTTTTATCAATTTTTAAGTGGTATAATTTGAATATTACAACAAGTTTTCTTTTTTATCTCAAACTTTTCTACAATAACTTACAGTCCAAATTCTTTCTGACATCATTTTTTTGATAATTTGAATTTTTAAATAAATCAATTTCATATAAAACTAAAGTTTTTAACTATATATGGGCATATAGAGTACTTTATAGAAAAGAGTTATAATCATTTAAAGTTGATCATTTTTACAATTGCATTGTTATGATAATTTCTCTAATTTTCTCTTCTCATCTCATCCTATGTATATTATAATTCTAGGTTGAACAGAAAGATGAATTTACAATAGAATTGAATAAAAATGATAAGGTCAATTACAAGAGCTTTTATGCTAAATAAAAAAGAATAAGGATAACATCCCAAAATAATTGAAATATTATTGTAAGTTAGAATTAAAATTATTTTAGTACCAAAATATTATCATTTATCTCAATGTCATACATAAGTTTTTATAATGCTCTAATTAGTATTAGAGTTTGTCATAAATATCAGATTGATGTATATTGGGCCGGCTCCATCAAATTCTTTATCTAAAAAAATTCATAATGACGGGATATACACTTTTAACGTACTAGTTTAATTCTGATTTTTCAATTTGATATTTCAAGATACATTCAATTCAGTAAAGCAAATTCTATCATTATGATAATATAAATAAAAAAATGAGTAACAGTAAATAACTATATTAATAAAAAAATATAAAAATATTCATAATTAATTAATATAACTAAAATACACCTTGATGGAAGCAATAACTTTGAAATTAAATTTTATGATTTTAAAAGTTGGGATTTAAAAAAGAAAGTATAGAGAATAAGAGAAATATTTATTTGGCTTTCAACGCATTTTTTTTCTAGACTTTGTTTTAATGAGACAAAAAAATTAAAAAAAAAAAGCTTTAAAACAACAGAAAGACTACAAAAATTTATTGCTTAAAAAACATCACATTTAACCTATGAGTTAATAATTAATATAACTTTCAAAAATTAAAGTTTAAATATTCTTACAGCATACATTTTAGTTTCAAAATTATTGCTAGTATATTTTAATTTCAATCTTTTTTATTTCATCATAATCTTTTTATATCTTACTTATATGGAGGTAAGTTAGTAGAGAATTTTAAATATATTTTATCAATAAAATATAATATGCAAGTTTGAAAGAAGAATTAGAAGTGAATAATTTACAAGGGTGTCATTGTAAAAGATTTGGAAGAAAAATTAAATGGACTTCATTCTATCAATTTAACATTTATGGTAAAACTCAGATATCATTTAAAAGATATGTGAAAATTCAACTATCAATTTGACATTTATAATCAGACTCGGATACCAAAATATTATTGTGTTTATAATGCATTATAAGTTTAGTTCTCATGATAAAAATGTCTGCATGGATTTTAATAAAAAGAATAAAAAGGTAATTTTTATATATTATTTGTACTATTTATATATTTTTTGTGTTTATAATTTTATTATAATATTTTGTTGTTGGAGGAGTGATGGAGAGAAAGGGATGTAGACAAGAGGAACAGATAAGCGGATAGATCTATAGATAATATTAGACTTTATATATATTTTTTAAAATTAATAAGTAACAATTATGAATAATATCATATATGCTTCTTTTGGTAAAGGAATAACTTAATTTGTTTTTAATTAATTGAATGTGACACTTTAATAATTTATTTTTTAATTCTTTTGATCAACTATGAATATTACATTGATTTTAGAAAATTAAGTATCATTACAAATAGTTGAGAACATATATTTATTAACGATCAAAATGTGAAAACTCAAGTTGATCATATACAATGCATTGCAACAACTGCATATATAATAATATATTTTAAACAATTTATAGTAAACATTTTAATAATTTTTCTTTCGTTTGATTATGACATTTTAATAACTTATTTTTTAGTAGTTAACCTAATATACATACTTAGTATTAATTCAACATCTGCTAATATTTTTGAAATCTTTTTAATTCTGTATTTATTTGAATGATGTATGTAAATAAATATTAGATTATATTATTATATTTATATAGACTGTTTGAAAATTTGAACTTGAATTGTTGTGTTTCATTTGTTATTCGAAATCTTTTTATTATATAATAACTCTATATAAGTTATTACTTAGTAATTTACTTCATATTACATTTAATAAGAGTAATTTTATATCAATAATAAGTATTTTGGGGAACAAATTTACCTCTCTTAAAGTGAATTTTTACTCATTTTTCCTCAAAAGCAACGAAAATGAAGAAGAAAATTGAGCTGAAAATATCATATATAACTTTTCGATATAGTATTAATATATGTACATTTTTATCTCCATTAGATTATGTTAAAAAAATTTAAAATATTTTATTAGATAATTTAAAAATTAAGTTAATTATTGAATATCGGCCAACACCATCGTAAATATTATGATATACATATATATATAAATTATATTTTAAATTTATTTAAGCCTCAATAAGATCCGTATATGTCTATCATATACAATAATTATAATTTATTTGAAACTTGAAGTCCCAATACTCTCTAAAAATTAGATGGTGTAGGTAAAGGACATATAGTTCAATTGGTCAAATTATTTCTTGTTCTCCAAGGGCCTTTTTAACAAATCGACTTAATATGAACCTCAATAAATAGTGTAATTTTTAAATGGATCTGATGATGTGTTATTTTCATTTCATTTAAAAAAATTAGATGAAGAAAGGTTTGATGGTAAAATACCATTCCTCCTTATGATTCAAGGGCTACTATTGATCGAAAAGCGACGCATTTAAATTTACTATAAAATGTTCGTCTCAAACTCAAACCGGCATATTAGTACTATTTGTTAGCTTGTTGAAATTAACCTCTTGTAGTACATCCCAATTTTCGTGCTTTATTTTATTTTATATTTTTATAATTAAGATATTTCACTTTCGTCGAACTAATTTTGAACCTCCAAAACACCTGTCTCTATCACCCTACATGGTAAATCGCGAGATATGCCTCAATTGGCTCTCGATCCAAAATACCTGTCCCTGGCACCCTGCAAGGGGTAAATCGTGAGATATGGCTCAACTGGCTCTCGGATTCCCAACAAAAACTGTACACTTTTGCGTACAAGAAACCCAATCCACAATGATTGCATCATATTAAACTCCGCTAGTAGGGTCCCATTAACAATACAGTAATTGTTTCATAACGAAATTCAGCCACAGGTTCTCATCAGAATTCGAACCCCCACTCTGCCGATGGAAGCGAATTCAAGTTGATAGTTCCACCAGTTAAACTGTGATCCGGGGGCTTCGTACTTATTTTACATAAATTAGGTTCTAAATAAAGGGGGTGTTCGATAAGGCATTCACTATTATAATAATTCCAATTAACCCTCAAGTTAGAGGACACAAACCAAATTTTAATGTGTGGATTGAAACACAATCAAAATGTAATATTTAAGTTATTCTAACCATGAATAAAAATTTAATAACACACATGTTTTGTTGAAATTCGTTCAAAATGTAATATTTAACCTATTATAGTCATAAATAAATAAATAATACCCTTATTTTATTGAAATTCATTGCTCGATCCTATACATTGTATTTATAATAACAAAATTCTCCAAATTTTTGAAAATATCTCGAATAAAAGCTAATATTTTCGTAGGATATTGGAATCCCGTTTTTCATAAATAATATTATGAGAAAATCTTATGATTTTTTTTATTAATATAGCGATTTATTTTTGAATTGTATTCTTATTTTAATAAAATTACATTGTAATAAATTATTTTTTTAAGTATATATATATATAAGCTTATTAGATGACATAATTTTTTTTAATAATTTTCACACAACTGAATAATTTTTATAAAATAATTATAAATTTTATATTGATATATTCATAAATTAATCACAAACGTCAATAATGAATTTTTTTATATAAACAAAATTAATTTTTTTTCTAAATTACTTTGAATAGTACTCATTTGAAGAAATTTAATAGTTAATGAATAAGTTTTGAATCTCGTTACTATTATTCTATGTACACAAAATATAATACTTCAATTCCAAGATAAATATCACCATATATAGACATCCGACATCTCCCATCAAATTTGATTTCTGTCCTCCCAAACGAAGGCCTGAAGAAAAACAACGGAAAGGAAAGAGGGAAATACCTACCGGCGAATGCTATACAGAGATGAGTTTCCTTGCAGGCAGATTAGCAAGCACAGAGGGTTCCTATTTCTTGCGAGAATCCAAACAAGCCGTAACCCGAATCCTCCGTAACCAAAAGAATACTACAGACATTGTTAAACCAATAGCAGGAAATAATGAAATATCATCTGCTGATGTTCTTCCGGAGGTTTTGAGGCACTCTCTGCCTTCCAAGATTTTTCATTCTCCATCGGAGAATTCGGGCTCTTCTTTTTCCAAAGCTTCGAAATGGGTTTTGAAACCCGACTCGAAAAGGGAAGGGGGTTCGGGTGTGTCGGCTGATGCTCTTAATCCTCTCAGGGCTTATGTTTCTCTACCACAGGTCACGTTTGGACCCAAAAGGTTTGCTCTTTTTTTTTTTTTTCTCTTTCTTTTTTTGATTGGTAGTTTCTTTTTTATATATTTTTCTGGCCAATTTTAGGGTTTTTATTGTCCAATAAAATGTTTAATGAAGGAAAAAGATAAGAATTGAGGTGCTTTGTTTATGAAGTTTGTACCTTCTTACTCATTATGGGTTTGATCTGTTCTTAATGTTTGAGCAAAATGAATGGAAATTGGTTAAGGTGGTTAATTGCTGCTTTAATGAAAGCATGGAAGAGAAGATTTAGAGTATTATGCTCTGTTTTTTTAGGTATAAATGAGTATGTGAGTTATTTGATGTGGCTAGATCACAATTGGTTGAATCATAGGCAATTGTTTACGCCTTGATGTTCTCAAAGATTTGTGATTCTTTAAATTTTGATATTTTTCAAATGGTTTGTGATTATTAACTTATGCTTTATGATTATATGCAGTTAGTGTGGCAACATTACCATATGATGATTTATGTGAATTCTTATTTTTCTTTAAGTGTTTGTGGCAACATTCATGGACTAATATATGATGACACTTAGGTGGCAGCTGCCCAATTCGGAGAACTCGGTTTTAGCCTCAACTGCAAACGATTTGCGGCATGACAAATGCACCCCAATCAACCCTGAGAAGTTGAAGGCTGCAGCTGCAGGGCTATCTCAAAGTAAGTTGTGGTTCTTTATTCTGTATGATTGATTGTAGCTTCTGGATACACATTAGCTTATGCTGTTTTGCTTGTTCTATTGGTCCTAGGCTATAATGCCATCTCTAAGTGATGAGAAGTTTCTGAACAGTTTTGATCTACTGACATCTTTTATCTGAGCATGCTTATATCTGCTGTTTTCCCTTTCTTGGCAGTTGGATCGGCATTCGCTGTTGCTACTGCTCTCGTCTTTGGTGGTGCCACCTTGATCTTTGGGCTGGCAGCATCCAAACTTGAGGTGCACAATGTAAGTATAGATCTCTCAGAGACCTTCAAGGGCCCCTGAGAGAGGGTCATGTTTTCTGAACAAATTAATTCTACAGAGTTGTGCATGCATAGTTTCTGCCTCATTTGTGATGAGCATTGTTTTCTGGATGTCCCAGGATAAAGTTTGTGCTTATGCTCTCCTAGTAAATAGTCTTTTTCCATACCTCCTCTGAAGTAGCTGAAAGTGAGATGTGATCATTTATTTAGGTTTTGGTTAAATGTGTGGTGAACTTACGATAAAAATTTATTGAATTACACAGTTTCTCTCTTACTTGTCTGGGCCATTTCAAAAGTTTTGATATTAATTGGTGAACTATCATTGTGTAGATTGTGAAATTTTGGCGCACATATATTAATCATCTTCACCACACTGTAACTCATATTATTCCATATACAACTAACTGAGAAAATAAGCTAAGTTTGTTTGCATTTCTGAAAATGCATTTTCAGAAAATGATGTCAGGTCCGCCGGGGACGTAGTCAGAATTTGTTTCTTTATTCCCAATTTACATTTTCAAAATCTTCATTGAAACATTTTCAAAAATATGTCCATTTTTGAATCCAGAATGTGTTTCAAGTTGTTTTCTTTGTCTTCATGGGAATTTTCATTTGATTTAACAAAAAAAAGTATCTTGAAATTTCTCAATCCAAATGCGTTTTCACTTTCCCTAAATAATCATGACATAGCACATGACCTCATTCTCAAATTCATTTCAAATTTACCATGTCTATATGATTCTTCCTCTTGAGTTTGAATCTTTCCAAGCAACTAAATAGTTGTCGAACTAAATCTCACAATGGAGCTTAGGCCCACATGAATGACCTCCGGCTGCGGCGAGCTTACCTAACATCTTGACAGAGGATGAGTGCTAGAGAGGACATAGCAATAAGAAAAATTCATCAGCAAAATCTGGAGCCTTCCAAACAGGATTTAAAACCAAGATGATGGCACAATAAAAATTTAAGATTGGTATCAGAGTTGCACATATTAGTTGTTAAAATTTTCACTCTTCATCTGATTTGTGAAGGCTCCAAAGCGCAATAACGTTTGATGGTAGTTGAAATTATTTTGTTTCACTGAATACTAATGTAATGACATCTGAAGGAACAACTAGAACATGTGACCTCAAAGTGCAGAATAAGTTAATTTGAAAGGATTAACTATGGAAATGGCCCCTTAATAGAGAGAAGCAAAGAAGAGGATTCATTCAATAGAGCCTAGATAAGTACGGGATTAGGATTTGTTGATTGCTGTGTCACCAGTGATAGATGTTGATCCTGATAAATGTAATATAGGGATGTCCCTTTTCAAGTGGAACAAGGTTGGCATAAATTGAGTAGAGGACACAAAGATCTGGATAAATGAAACGTGTGATAATATTTTACTTATATTTGCCAGATGTAGACATAATTTGAATCCATTGTAGGTTTATTTACCTCCAATTTTCAAATGCACAAAACCCCATGAGCAAAGGTTGTTTCTGTATCTGTAGAACAATCATTTGTTCAATGGCAATGTGAATAAGCAGTCATTCGAGAGAGTTCTATGGAAGCTACTGCTTGTCTTAAGTTGGATATTAGGACATTCAACCTAAGATAATGGAAGTAATTGCATAACCAGACTTCGCACCACAAGGTTATGGAGCTTCAATTCCTCTGTTGCTTACATTACCTACTTTCTTTTACTAAACAGAGGTATACTTAAGCCGAAATCCATATCGCTTTAACAGAATCTTGAAAATAGAGATGGTAAAGTTGATGGAACTGTAATAACTCCAGCAAGTGTGATGTGATGATGTGGTTTAGTATTGTGATGGCTTAGGAAGTGCTGAGGTTAGTGATACCTTGGTGGCACAGATGTTAAGAAAACATATTTATGTCAATAACCCATGTTGTCTTTCGTATCATCTTTACGTGGTGACTAGTTTGATATTTACTAGCTATCCATTCTTTTCTTGGTTTCTTTTTACTGTTTTGTGATAACGTCAGCTGAAGTTTTCACTTCCTTCTTGGCAGACTGATGATATTCGGACTAAAGGAAAGGACCTGGTTCAACCAAAGTTGGAAATGTTTAAAGAGCAATTAGTCCCCTTAAGAACTTGGGTACGTGTATCTGGATACTCTAGGAAGGAAGAAATGTTAATGGCTTAAATTTTTGCTGCTAATTCTTCTTTTTCCTTTTGTGGGCTGATTTTAGGCTGAATCCGTATCGAAGAAATGGCATTTGGAAAGGGAAGAATCTTTGAAAGAGAAGCCTCTGATAAAGGAGCTGTCCAGAACACTGGGTGCCAAGACTTCTACTTGAATATCTTCTACATGTTTTTGTAATTGTAATATAGAGCTTGGTGCTTATCTTTGTGGCTGCAGATTGGAAGTATGTTGTATAGGAAATATAAGAATGAGAGATGTGAGTTATTATTGAATAAAGTGTAATTGATTTTGAGAGAAGAAGTTAAAAGACTGTCAAAACTTTTATTTTCTTCAATTTTCATTTAAAGTTTTGTGCCAGTTCAAGATGAGTACATCCCATTACTCTGTGTGTGTGTGTGTGTGTGTCTATATGTGCATACGTATATATGTTTGCCCATTTTAAAAAAAAAATGATTTTATGAAATACTATGCATTTAAACAATTTTATTGAATTTAAATAGTAAATCCATATATCTGTGGATTGATCCGTGGTATGCAAAAAATTGTTTAATAAAAAAAAATTATCAATAAATTGTAGATAAAAAAGTATGTTGCACCTTTACTAAAGGGAAATAGTGGTGTCCATAATTTTCCTTCTTAACTTAATAGAAGTGGCTGACAATAACCATATATTCCCCTTATTTTTTTTTTTTTATTTTATGACGGGATCCGTAGCTATTTTTTGAGTGCGTATTGGATAAATTTTCGAATTGATGTAATAGTTTGCAAATCACACTAAATATAGGAGCATAACAAAACTTTATTTAAAGGAGTAAAAGAAAATTTTGACTTAACAAAGAGGTGGCACGGAGCTTTGATGCCCTTGGTGACCGACTTTCCATCTTAGGAAAGGGTTTTTGCAACAATTTATATAGTAAAAGTTTTTTTCCTCTTAATAATTAATTTTTTAAGATGGATTTAGCCCATAATAAAATGATATCAGTAAGATTCTATCTATACTAGAGGGAAGTCGTGTGTGAGTGTCAAGCTATGACAGGCTTAGAGAGGCCCACACCATACGAGGGCTTGCATGGATTTGGGTGGGGTAGAAGTGTGAGTACCAAGCACGATCAATCGGGATCGGGAAGTCTACACCGCACAAGAACGCGTGCATATGTGGATTTGAGTGGGGAAGAATGTGACGAACTCACCATTCCCTACATCCTTTAGGAAAGGGTTTACAGACATCCAGTTTTTTAGGGATGAGTTGGGCATGTGACACATTACACCCTCCCTTTCTGGTTCTATCTGTTACATAAAATATATGGCACTTCTATATTCTCTAATGCATACTTTTGTCTCATTTTTGTATAGAGTTTTAAATATGAGTTATGTTGAAGAAGTAAAAAATTTGGGTAGTTTTATGATTTCGTCCTTGAAAGAGTGGTTGTAAATAAGTGATATTACATTATCATTTTTTTTAAAAAAAAATATTTTTTAAAAGAAAAAATTAGTTGTGGTTTTCAAAACCTAAAAGCATTCAATATGAGAAAGGTGAAGTGTTGTAATTACAGTCTACATAATATCTATCTATATATATATAGATAGATAGATAGATAGATAGATAGGTATTAATTAATTAATTTGTTGAAGGCCTGCATCCAACAATATGCATCAATTATGAAAGTGCTTGGTGGTTGTATGAAATAATGCCTATTTACACTTCACATTCAAATTTGGGTCCCCATAGTGTGACTTAAATTATGTTAATTAGTACATTTATGATCTGTTTGGATCTAAAATTCAATAAAAGGAAGGAAAATTTCCTCTCCTTTTTATATCTATCCATATAAATTATTCACTTTTAAAACTTTCTAAATTTAATTGAATATCATGGAAAATAAGTGAAACGAATTTATAAATTAACAAATATTATGCAATATCGACTCAAAATATGCCATTTTCTTCTAAAATTAGAGAGATTTAAGTAAACATTTTCTTTATTGCTTTTTACACTAAAATCTTAAATCCAAACATACCTGCTGCAATATTTTCCATTGCTGCATGCTCTCTCTCTCTCTATATATATATGTGTGTGTGTGTATACACGTGTATATATATGTATGTATGTATAAATATGTATGTACGTACACACATACACACACACTCCAAGAAGAACTAGTGTAGAATGGACTAATGTATACTGCAATAGACTCTGACAAACATGTCAAATTCTCAAACCTGCCTTATAAAAACTTAATTATGTAGCCTGTCTATACCTAAATACGAATTCCTCTACTATACACAGGATGAATTAAACCACCTGAAGGAACAATCCAAACACCACGTATACGATACGAATGCGAAACTTGTTTACACGTACGCATAACCCTTGTACTATGTATGAAATGTACTTTTAGCTCGAAAGGTTGCAAGAAAATTGCAACCACACTGCGTTCGACTCTAATAACATTAAACGACGTGCTATCATCGTTTATTGTGGAGAGGATTGGATCCCGAGGGAACTCTGCGTTTATCTGATTCGAATTCCTTAGCCATTTGTGCATCTTTATGATGATCACTTCTTGAAGAATGAAAAACCTGCCTAGAAGCATGTCTGGTTGGAGGGCTGGTGGTCGTCTCCTCGCTGGTGGAGAGAGCGGCCGTTGGGGTGGTGAAGACGAGGAGGGTGGTGATAATGATGATGAAAATGAGGTGAAAGGGAATTGTCATGGTAGAATTAATGTCGAATAATTTGTGAGAATTTAAGGTAGTTTGATGAGTTTAGGAAGGTGGTGTACAAAACTTAGGTTAAGTGTTTACTATATATATATATATATATATATATATATATATAGTGTGTGTGTGTGTGTGTGTGTGTGGATATAAGTGGCCTTAGTTTTTTTTGTGTGTGTGTATGTGTTGACTTTGTGGCCATTTTATTGGATCTCATGATAACAAGTGAAATTAAGACCATTTGGTCTTTGAATGTGTTAAAAAGCTTTTTTTCAGTTGTACCGACCAAATGGAGTTTGACAAAGTATTAATATAACAATATTAAATAATAAATAAATGTTAAAATTTTGACATTTTAGTATCATTAAAATTATTGTTATTAATATAATTAGTTAGTTTACAGATCCAATAGATTCTGCGATGTAATAAAAGAAGCAAAAATCTTTGGATATGCACAATATTATTTTAAATATATTCAATTATTATTTCATTGCTAAAGTACCCTAAAAATAGGGTTTCGAGCATACGCCTTGGGACTTGCCAATTACAAAGGTAAAAGAATTTCAACTTTTGTTATTTTAATCATGATGCTTGAAGTTGAATTTAATTAATGTATATCAATTTTAGCATTATTAGTCTTGCCCTAAGTCTTATCTTAGTGAGCACGTCATAGTATTATTTTTGGGGTGTTTGAACTATGATTTTTCTTGCATTGTCCCATCCCACGACCTTCGAAAATTAAAATCCTTTATTTGATAGGGGCAAATTGGGAACGAGCTGAGATTTATATTTTAAAGATTAAGTAAGAGATTATTGGACATTTTCTAGAGTAACTCTTCGGAGTTGGAATTGAATTTTCAATTTTTGTTAATTTACTCGTGATCCTTGAAATTGAATTTAATCAATGCATATAACTTTTAGGAAATCTAAATTCACAAATGAATTTCAAGAAAATTTGTACTTCCAAAAGCATGACCAAATCCCCTCCCAACATAAAATGACAATTGGGAAACTCTGGTGGACAATGACTCAAAATGTTCAATTGGAGGAAATGAAGGATGATTTTGACAATCTTGGAGGACCAAAATGCCCTCATCACTTTTTGAATATATGCTTTTGTAGACTTTATGTAAATGTGTTTAATCTTTGACAAAGTCAAATCACAAATGGGGGCACTGAAGGGTTATAATAGTCATTATGTAGAGAGAGGGGGGGTCAAAGTCATATGCCGACTGCCGACGCAGTCGATGCTCATCCAGAACCCTGGAAAGTGAAAGAGACAGGGCCAAGTTGGGAAAATAGGGTTGAAAACATATATTTTCAGACACGTTTTTATAGGTTGATTTTCATAATAACTAATTATTAAAAAAAAATAAAAAATATAAATATAATATTTTATATTAATTTTGCAAAATGAAAGGATAAGAAAATACTAATTCAGTCATATCACAATAAAAAAATCAATCTAAAAAATTATAAATTATAAAAAGTTGATAAAAGCATAATTAAGTTTATGAAAAAATACAAATATAATGTGAACCTATATGAAAAATTATCAATTTTAAATTATGACAAAGAATAAAGAGAAAAGACTATTAAATTATTTCACAAAATAATGTTATCCAAATTTTTTTCAAAGAAATACAAAACTAAATTGCACAAATAATGAAAAGAAAAATTATGTTGGAATCTCTTATCAATCCAAATAACATCAACCAAACACTCAAATAATATTTAACAAAAAAATAATTAACATAAAATTAATAGAAAAAGAAGAAAAGAAGTTACCTTAGTATTTGTAGATGTGAAATATTGAAAGAAGAAGGAAAAAAGAGGAGAATTTGAGAAGGGGAATAAAATAGAAAAAAAATAAATTGGCAGAATGAAAAAAAGGAGAGTAATGGATGAGAAATAAAAAAAACTTTAGTATAAAATAGAAATTTCTGTAAATTAAGCATTTCAGAGGGGGTAATTTTTTAATTTTAATAAATATATATATACATAATTTAAATGTATGAAAATTTGAGGGGGCCTCCGCCTCTGTTCTTCCTCAATGTGTCATCAAAAGTCTTTTCTATTATAATGTTATTGTGAGTCTTGTGATTTGTTGATCAAGAAACACAATGATGTACACAAGCTATTATGAATGGATAGTTTTAAAAAAAAATTGAAAAAGTTTTTAAAATTTGGATATGATATAATACTCTTGAATATATATTCGATACCTCAAGACGTATTCATAAAATTAATTAAAAAATGAATATTTTGACATTTATATTAGACCTGTTTAATAGAAATAAAAATGAACTAATGTGATTCAAGAAGTAACATTTTAAACTATCATAAATTTGATTAACAAATAGTGTAATGAATTTTTATGTTCATTTGAATTTATATCAAAAACATTAAAGATATATTTCTATACAGTAATTCATTTTCTTTGTTATCACAACACTGCTGATATGATTATTTTTTTTGCACAAATTAGCGCAATATTTTGTATTCTTATTTTGAATAAAGAAAAATTACTTGTATTTAGGTAAAGTGTTATACTATATTTTTCACAAGTTTTGTGTCACAAATATGTGTGAATTATATTGTATCATGTGCCTTTATTCGTATTTGTACAACATAAAATACAAGCAACAGCTACTACTGACATTCCGATAGAGGAGGGTATATCCGATGGTTTGTTTTATTTTTTAAATTGTTTTATATTATCATTATTTAATAATTATATTGAATAGTAATCTAACATATTTTTTTACTATTGTAGCTTCTACGCAAAGACAACATCGAGATACGAGAGCCGCACATGATGACAAACTCAGACATTATATAGAAGAGATAGGGAGGATACCAGTCACATTTCTCAACTCTGATGGTCGTCCTACAGGGCAACATGGATCCTCCTTTATGACTGAGTTCGGTGTAGTAATGATTGGAGGCATATTATAGAGGAGCAGAAGAGGCTCATATTTGATCAGTTGTAGGTTAGTATAATTAACTATCTTATTTGTTGGTTTACTTTCTCCTTGATATATTAAATGTTAACATATATTTTTTTTTGTAGGTTATGTTTACTGTAAACTTTAGCACATGACCAGAGTCAGTTAAGAAAGAGAACGATAGGCTGATGAGTGTTCGATACAGGGACAACCGCTAGAAGATGCACAAACACTATAAAAGTCTCACAGACCTACATTGGGAGGAGCAATTGAAGCATATGTCTCATGATTTCTATAAGAATCAGGCGAATTGGGAATATATGTGTACATTATTCGAATCAGAGAAGTTTAAGGTAAATTTAATAATAAGTTTTAGCTAATTTATTTAATGAAATCTTATATTTATTAACATCAAAGTATATATCAAATTTAAATATCAAAAGTATATCATGAATTGCTTTAGACAATGGGACAGGTTTGGCCAAACTCGAAACCTGCACCGCTCCATCCCACCTTGATTAAGGACCGGTCTCATCTCGCTTCGGATCAAAAACCCAATTTGTACAACCCGTATGAACCCACCTACCTGTTAAAAATAAATTTTTGGCCATTTTAGTCTTGTATAGTTATTTTTTTTATATAATTATTGGATTTTGACATTCTTGACTTGGTAACGTGATAAAACATTAATTGGATTGAGTTATATATATTTTTTTCCTAATTACTAAAATTGGTAATAATTTTGATTTATAGAAGATGAACACAATCAAATTATTTGTCCTACTATTTTGAAATATTTTATATAATTTGCATGCATAGGTTGCTTCAATTTTATTATATTTATTCATAATACATATTTGAAGTAGAAATTATATAAGTCAATTATAATATTTTCGAATTGAAATGAAGTTTGAGAACAATTTTAGAATAATGTTTGAGTTGATTTTATAATGTTGCATTATGTGCATGACTCAATTCAGCAATCAGTAATGTTTAACTAGGAATTATAAAATATATAATATATTACAAAACTATGTTTGGTTTATTTCATTGGAATATTTTTTTGGAAAGTATTATTTTTGGAAAATGTATTTTTATTCTTCTAAATATTAATAATATGAAAGCGTTTCGGAGCGAGTCCATTCAAATTCGTCACCTATCTTGAATCTGGGCAGGTTTTAAAAGTTTAAAATTTTGAGATTTGAGAATTATTCGTTAGTTTTTAAAATTTATAATTCAGATATTATTTGGGATAATTTAAAAAAGAAATTTGACAACATCTCGTCTATATAATAAAATTCGTTATTAAAGTTCACGATGCATTTGGGATATATCGATACAAATTTTTTAATTATTTTATTAAAATAATATATTTATATATAAAGATTATTAATAGAAATTACATTATCTGGTAAATTTATATATGTGCATTGAAAAAATAGAAAAACAACTTATTATAATGTCATCTTATTTTTAATAAAAATAGAATTCAGGAACAAAATAGTTGTACCAATAGAAAATTCCGAAGATTTTATATATTACTATTTATGAAAGAACAAAGGGTCTCAACATCCTATAAAAATATTTTATTTTATTTAAATTATTTTAAAATTTAAGAAAAAAAGTTATTATGTGTAGAAGCACGTGTGTATATCACAACAAAGTCTTGAAATAAATCTTGTATAGAATTGAGATCTTTGTCTACTTAAAGTTTGCCATCATTAGACTTCTGAATTACACCTTTTTAACACCAAACTTTAGCTTTATTTCTCTCACAAAAACAAAACATTTGCTAGCAAAAAAATGGTAAAGAAATGTTGGTAAAAAATAAGAAATTTAATAAGCATTTGTCGGCTAATTTGCATTCATCCTATTTTTAAGTTCAAATTCTCGATTTTAAAATAATATTACATATTACAAATACATGTTACGTGTATAAAATATTTCTTTAAATATACATATACAGTAAATTATAAATATTTGACATGCATTTGTAATATGCAACAAAATTTGCAATACTAATCAAAATAAAGAATCTTGATTGATTTTAAACAATATAGAAAATTATGTCCTTTTTATGGAAATAATTCAATAGAAAAAAAGTAATACGAGTTACATTAAAATTTCAATTTCATCAAATGAGATTATTTAAAATAACTCACAAATCAAAATAACTAAAAAATATATAAATATATCTATTCCTATGAGGTCTTGTTGGCTTTAAATCCCATAAAAAATGCGAGTATTTAGTATATTAAATTAATTATTAATGATAACTTGATGTCCTCTCCATGAAAAAAAAAAAACTCTATATCTGTCTCAACAACACGCTAAATTCTTTTATTTTCTTACTTTCTCAATAAGAAAACAATGAAATTTATAAATATGATTGTTTGAATTAACATTTTTTCGAAAATTCATATTGATGAAAATATTATTGCATGTTGTCTCCAAGTAACAATTAAGATAAAAAAAAATAAAATTAAATATCACAAATTGGGCTTAGCATATCAAGAAGTAAATAACAGAAATATTCTAAAATTAATTAATTATTAGTTAATAAATTGAACTAATACCTCATAACCTAGTGATTATGACACATTTAATGAATAATTGGAACTAAGCAGGAGACCAAGTGCTTACGTGTATGGAATAAAGAATATGCTTAATTTGAATTTGTTACCAAAATTTTATATTACATTTCAATTTATTTTGATTGTTGACTTAAAATTTATTGAGTTCAGACAAATGAATATTACATTTGATCATATTCCAATATTAAATAAAACTCAAGATCATAATTAAAATTTGTTAAATAATAAAAGAAAATAAATTCGGATTCATGAGGTTTTAAGATAAATTTTTTAAACTCCGTTCAATAAGTGGGGGCAGGTAAAATATTAACTCGAATGTACTTAATTATCATTTCATATATAGAAAATACGGGTTGATCAAATTCAATTTATTTAGCGATAATATTGATGGATTATTAAACATGAATAACATTCACTCATAATTTAATTTATTTGTAGTTTTAATTTGATATATAATAGATAATTTAAATAAATAATAAATAAATAGAAAAAAAGGGCGGAGAGAAAAAATAAATGAGTATCGTGAAATTAAATTACATAGTAACTTCAAGAAAGACTTGTGAGGATTCAAAAGTTTTTATGTGCTTGTAAATATATATATATATATATATATATATATATATATATATGAATTAATTAAATAACGACACATGTGTGTACAACAACAAATTTGAGGCGGATTTTAATTATTAAAATTGCTACCTAATATCAAAAGTGACAATTTCAATATTTTAAGAATTATCACTATTGATTAAAATTTAAAACCATAGGTGCGGGAGGGTGGGAGGAGCATTTTTATGTGCACACTAGGATTTATCATTAATAAATAGTTTGAGCGGGGTGCGTGAAATTGAATGGATTTAAAAAAAATTAATAGTTAAAATTTATTTTATTTTTATATAGTATATGCTTGTATAAAAAATTAAAAAATACTTATGTTTATAATTATTAAATAATATTTATATTTTTGAGTTGAACATACTTATTCTGTTGATAATATAATATTTGACGAATAATATATTATTTTAATAAATATTTAATTAAAATTTAAAAATTATATAAAAACTATATATAAGTATTAATTGAACATCATACAAATAAAAAATTAAAAATCTAATATAAAATTACTAATTATTGTTAAATATTTATTTTTAAGTTTTGTTATAATTTAAATTAAATAATATAAAAGTGCAATTTAAAAATAAGTACAATAACAATATATATAAAAATAAATTATTTTGTGCTCTCGATTTTTTTTATGTTCATATTTTATCGTATGTTTGCAAATTTGTATATTATTAATTTTCAAATTTTTTGATCAAATTTTTTATCATAATTTTTTAAATATAAATTTATAATATACTTATATGTATTAAATATTTAAGTTTTTCATATTTAACTAACTAGATTATGTACACTTTAAAATTTATCATTATTAAGAACAATTAATCAAATTCGAAGTTCGAGTTTTTAATAATACATACTGATCCAAATTATTAAAAAGGAAAAAAATATTATTAAAAAGGAAAAATAAAAAAAAGGAAAAAGCTAAAGCAAGAAGGAAAGAAAGTTCTTTGGAACTTCAAAGTCAACTGTCAGTAAATATTCTCCCAAACATCAAAAACAAATTTGATTTTTCCTCAATTCCAGAAACTATGATTATCATTCATACTCCAACAATCCGATGAAGCTCTTCAACGGGATATTCTTGATCGGCATATTCTTGATCGGAATATTCTCCGCCGCCGATGGCAGCTGCAGCCGCGGCTGCGACTTAGCGTTGGCCTCCTACTACGTGTGGCAAGGGTCGAACCTGACTTTCATTTCCCAAATGACGCAGACCCCAATCCCAAGAATCCTCAGTTACAACCCTCAAATCCCTAACCAGGACAGCGTGCTAGCCGATACGCGAATAAACGTGCCCTTCTCCTGCCAGTGCCTCTCCGGCGACGAGTTTCTCGGCCACTTGTTCAACTATACCACTTCACCCGGCGTCACTTATGACTTAATTGCGGGGACTTACTACTCGAATTTGACGACTGCCCAGTTGTTGCAGAGCTATAATAGTTATCCGGCCTGGAATATTCCGGACACAGGTGTGGCATTGAATGTGCCGGTGAATTGCAGCTGTGGGGATAGAGATGTATCGACGGATTATGGATTGTTTGTCACTTATCCTTTGAGGGTAGGGGACAGCTTGGAGACGGTGGCGGCGGCGAGTAATTTGAGTACGGATTTGGTGAGGAGGTATAATCCGACGGCGAATTTTAGTTCAGGCAGTGGTTTGGTGTTTATTCCGGGCAGAGGTGAGTAATTATTGTTACTATTATTATTAATTTTTGTTTTTTTGAATTTTTAATTGTTTTTTCTTGTTATATTGTAGAGATTTGTTTCCTTGAATGTTATATTAGTTTCTGTAAGAATATACCCTCCTATCCCAATAATATGACTCCCATTTGACTCGATATGACGATGAAAGTTTTGTACTATTTACACTATTGCTTGCCTATTGGATTTTACTTTCATATTGTAAAAGTTTTCCATTTTAAAAACTGGAGTCTTATTTTCGGAAGTCCTAAGAGAGAAATAGGAGTAAGAAAGTGGGATAAAGGAAATACTTGGTATTGCCCCTAGGATGCGGCGAACATTAAATGAGCTGGGTTACGACTACCTCCAAATCCAAGCAACAACAAATGTTAAGGGTGCTAAGCATCCCAGGAAAACATTCATTTGCTCTGGTTTGATTAGAATGGAGAGGAAATTTTTATAAAACATAAATTAATTTCCCCCGCCTTATTGCGGAATACCTCTTTCTTTATGGAGTATATTATATTGGGACTGGACTTTTTATTAATGAGGGTGGAAGTTATTACTGCAAGTAATCTCTTCCACTTCCTCCTTTAGTGGATTTAGTGAATCTTTACTACAATTCACCGTCAGCTAAGGTGTTGAGAGTTGTTATGAAACGAAGTGCAAAAACATCATCATCACCATCTTAATAATAATACGTAGATGCCACACATCATTTAGCCGCCCTATTCAACTTAGCTGTGAGAGTAATCTTTAATTGTAAAGAGGAATATGTGGCATATTCAAGCTGTCCAATGAGCTACATCTCCTTTCTGAATTAAGTGGCGGTATGTAATGATGGGGTGAAAAGAATAAAGCATAAAGCACTGCTTAGGGTTTGTATGCTTTCTCTTTCTTTTTTTTTGTGAGGTCAGAATATTTTCTCTCCCAATGATTCAGTTTAGATGCTGAGGTTGGAAAGAACTTAAGTCAAAAAGAATAATCAACTGACAGCAATTGTGAGGTTTGGATATATATTCAACTCATGTAATCATGAGGTCAAGATAAATAATCATGTTACATGATCATGAGGCAAATCAAGATATTTAACTCCATAATTGTGAAGTGAAGACAAATAATTAGCAAATATACTTGTGATGTCAAGACAAATAGTTACTGGGGTACTTGTGGATGGTTCCATTCATCTTTGACATGCTTTACATTACACAGGTGAGGTAACTCTTTCCCTTGCATATTTGAAATCCCTACCTTCTAACTTTTATGATTTGGAAACGTCTCTTTCTAGTTGTGCTCTTTCGGACACCTGATCCTCTGATCGCTAATTGCCTACAAATTCTGACTCAATACCTTTCTGTTATACAATTTGGCATCACTTGCTTATACCTTGGAGCTTGCTGATAAGCAGAGTCTCATTTCTCCACTAATAAGTTCAAATTCTTTTTCCTTTATGCTTCATTCTTCTCGACATAAAGTTTTGATCTTCATGTAATCATGCCAGCTTCGGCTGTTATAATGGCTTCAGCTCCATACATAAAACTGAATCGTGTCTATCCAATTAGTGTTCTTAGAGTAGCTCACAAGCTTAGAAAGCCCTTGATAGCTTATTTGTCCAAGTTCCTATGGCTTTGTCCAACTTGGTCCTTAAGCAATGCAAAATAATCCGGTTATCACCTGTTCATTTGCCTTTGGATTGGTCGCGAAAGTGAATAATTTTTTGATTATTAATTCCGTTTCTCTAAGAACATATTGTTCCGTGGGACTGCCTTCCATTATCTGAAATAATAGCTCTAGTTATTCCAAATCTACTGATTATAATTTTCCTAAGGAACTTACCATTTCTTTCTTAATAATTTCAGCTAGTGGTTTTGCTTCTATCCATTTTATAAGTTAATCCACAGCTACTAGGAGGAACTTTTGTGACCAATGGATGGAGAAAATGGTCCCAACATATCAATTCCCCACTGTGCAAAGTGACAGAGGCTCTTTACTGTTTCCATTGGAGCTGCAAAATGGCTGCATGCATTATGCCCTTGACAATACCTGATTTTCTAACTACAACTCAGTTTCATCTTAGCTGATAGTTACAGATAATAAAGATTCATTAACTGCAAAGAAAGTGAAAAAAACAGATAACTTAGATAATTTTAACCAATTAGCAAAAATTAACTGCCTCATAATGATTATGAAGAAGGAAGCACTATTTTGTATCTTATAAAAACTTCTTATCCATTCTAATGGAACTTGAGTTGGTGAGGGTTTTGAAGTATATGTGCAATAGATATGATACAAATGTGTTGCCTGCTTAAAGCATGTACTATCTTGAAATCTACTGTTCTGTCTATTCAAGTGAATGTCCTAGAATTATCAGCAAACTATCAATAGTAATAGTTATATTTTATCATCTTGTAATGATATTTTCCGTTGAAAAGTCTGCCATTTTTCCTAAGGCTCTAGTATGTATTCCATGATGACTTTTTGATGGTAATTCTCATTGCTCTACTGATTTATGTGTTGCTGTAATGAAATCTCCTGTTTTATATGCAGATCAGAATGGGAGTTTTCATCCTTTAAACACCAGGTAGCATATAGCTATGATTTTATAACAAAGCTATGTATTCTTTTTTTGATTGCTGCACCTTCTAAGCATATTATGAAGTCGTATACTCATCTCCTTTTTTCTGGTCCTTTTGCAGCCAAGGTGGTCTGGCCTTCTTCTCATACGGGTTTTAACGATATCTTCTTGTTTTCCAAATTTCCACTTATGGTCACAAACTGAATATAACCTGGGAAATTCTTCATGCTTTTACTGACTGTCTGCTCTTTCTTATATTCAGGATTAACCAGTGGAGCCATAGCTGGGATATCGGTTGCAGGAATAGCTGGGGTATTGTTATTTGCAGGTTGCTTATATGTAGGATTGCAAAGAAAGAAGAATGTACAGAAGATTCAATTGCTTTCAACAGTACCTGATGATCAGTTGCAACAAGCTGGTCATGGTACTTTTTCTTAATCATTATGTTGCAGTCTGTGGTCTCGTTTTTCTGATGTTCATGCTTACTTGGAATGTTTTACATTTTGCTTTAGGTTGAGAATAATTTAACCACTTTGCTGAAAACTAGAGATTTGATGCAGTTTTTAGTTAGGCATCATGGAATATGCCCATTTGTGGGCTCCCACAGTTATTTCTTGAGGGCTTCTTTCTTAGCTGCCTTTCTTGCAGTTTTTACATTTGCATGTTGCAAATGTAGGTTTGCTAAATAACTAGGTCACTGATGAGGTGTTCCTGAATCCGTATACGAAAAATTAAAGGGCCAAAATAACATTCCTTGCAACCCTCCACTTTTGATGCGTGTCTTCTGCATAGCCAATTAGGTTTCAGACATATGAACAAGGAAATAATAGATGTGATTGAGGTTTAACACATTCATCCAGTAAACGTGATTCTCATAAGAGCCAAAAACATATAGTAAACAGTAGATAATATTTTATATTGGAGGTTTGTGTGTCTGGCCCTTGCGGCAGTCTCTGCTTGTCTTTCCCTTGATTGACTGAATTCAGAGATGCTTTGTTAGTTGCTTACAGGTTGAAACTTTGAGGATAGAGCAAAGGGCCCTTCACAAATATATGTTTATTAAAAGTGTATATCTTTGTTTACTAAAGAATTATTTGTGCTTGGGATGCTTAAAGTTGTTGGTACATTTTCATTAATGAGAGTTTTCAGTCTGAACCAAGTCAAAGGTAGCACAAAATTCTTCTAAAATTGGGTAATGTTACTTTAAGCTAACAAGAGATGTATATACTTTTTGGCATCCCAAAACAGTATTGGATTTTTCTTTGGAACTGACATTTACGCTATATTGGGATGTTGGAGTTTAGTGAGGAAATGAATCCATGGTCACTAAAATCCAAGGTCCAAACATAGCTTCTTAGGAAATGAATGTGAAATTTGCCTTTGAACTCCAAAAGGGGTCTCTATTTTGGAAAGGAGCATAGAACCATGGTGTATAAGCTGTTGAAGAAAGACAGTGGAGCCTGAATGTCAGCAAGCAATATTGTCTCTTTCAGATCATTTTCCTTGAATATTTACGCTTTGGCTCTTAGGAGTTTTAAGGCTATCATTAAGAGCACAGAAAGAAGCAAAAGTTATTTTTTTGCCAGTGTGTTCTCCTTATGATTGCCTAGTGTAATTAATATCTATTGGTTGATTTAGGCTTTGAGAGCATGGGTTGCTCCTGGAACCATTTTCTTGATTATCACATTGATATGTTTTTCTCTGGGCTAATTTGCCATTATTGAGAGCATATGAAGGGCATGTTGGCCCTGGAAAACCTCTCTTGAATAGCTTTGAAATATTTGCAATGAGTTTACCATAGAGTGGACCGGGCCTTAATTGATGAATTGCCTTGATCGGCTTGATGTCTGTGTAGATTCCCTGCTACAACCTTATATTTCAAGACGGAGGTTTGGGTCTCTAGTGGACAGGGCCGAATATGTCCTGTCGTGGGAGTACCAAAGCATCTATTCATGTTTTTTTGGTTCCCTTTGGATAATTAATTGGTCTGGTGGGTTGAGCTAGAGCCAATGGCAATTGGCAACATCTACCATTGTATTATGGCCTTTGGAAACTACTATCCCGTATAAAAACAGAATTGGGAAATAACCCCC
>JAGSPU010001177.1:0-17425 GCA_019321725.1 Paulownia fortunei
TGAGTATTCTAAATAAATATATTTTAATTCCATGATATGTATTGAATATTTTGAAAAGAAATATATTTTTCTGTCCTTCAATAATAGTATTTGGTTGAAATATACAATTAATTTAACTTTAGAATATTGATCTATAATAATTGAATATTTTAAATTTGAAAGTATAATTACTAAAAAAATTTAGCTCACTAAGATAACTTTTAAATATCAATACAAAGTTGAAACATAACTTATAATTCGAGAGAATTAGCAACACGAATACATTGTCTTCTTTTTGTCTTCGTATTTATTGTTATTGTTTGAGGCAAATTAATAAATTTAACAGATTTATTAATTTAAATATTTTTCATTATTTTACTAAATTTAACGTAATAGTATATACTTAATTTTACTAGCATAACAACTTAGAAATATAAATATTTAAAATTTAAAATCTATTAAACTGTAAAAAGAAATTAAAAATAAAAATAATTGATATGTAACAAAAATATATTTTAATTCCTTAGATAGTATTTTAATTTTTTATAAAAATTAATGTAATAGTATATACTGAATTTTACTTGCACAATAACTCATAAATATAGATATATAAAAATATTAAAATCTAATAAAATACAAACAAAAATAATAAAAAATATTTCACTTCCTTAGATAGTATTAAATAGTTTTTATTTGGTAACTGAAGCATATATTTTAATTTTAATAACAAAATTAAACATTTCTCTCTATTTTTGATATTTGATTACAAATTAAATTTATTAAAAAAATAAAAAATATATTTTTAAAGTTGTAAAAGAAAATATATTTTAATTCCCTAGATAGTATTTAGTTGAAATATACAATTAATTTAACTTTGGGATATAGGACATTGAAATAATTAAAATATATTTTTAAATTCAAAAGTTTGATTTTTAAAGGGCGATTAAATAGTTTTTATTTAGAATAACTAAACAATTTATTAATATTTAAAAGTTAAAAATCTAACAAAAATGCAGTATAAATTAAGTACACAGATACATTATACGTATTGAATATTTTGAAAATAAACATCTTTTAATTCGTTAGATAGTATTTCGTTGAAATTTGCAATTAATTTAACCTTATAGTATTGGCCTAAGAAAACTAAAAGTATTTTAAATTATTTTAATTTTAAAAGTATAACTTTTAAAGGTTTTTCTATATTTTATTAAATTTAATTTAAACGTTCATACTAAATCTTACAAGCACAATAACTCAAAATTAGAAATATTTAAAAAAATTAAAATAAATAAATAATTTGTGTTCGACGTTTGAAAAGTAAACTTATTTTAAATGATATTATTAACTTGTTTCTATTTTGAATAAATAAATTAATGTTGAAAGTGTAATTAAAGGTTTTCTTTACTTTACGATATTCAATTTAAAAGTGTATACTTAATTTTACTAGCACACAATAATTCCAAATAAAAATATTTAAAAGTTTTAAAACCTAAAAAAATGAAATCAATTAAATACAGAAATAAATAATATGTCAGGAATATTTTTAAAGTATATATGTATTTTAGTTCCTTTGATTGTAAGAAATAGTTCTTATTATAGTAACTAAACAATATATAAATATTCTAAAATTCTAAAATCTAATAAAAAGGCAATTCTTTGTATCTTTATATTATTGTAATAAAGCAAAGTAATAGATTTAAACGATTTAATTATGGATATATTTTTCAATATTTTATGAAACATAATTTAAAAGACATACTAAACCGTACTAGCACAACAACTAAAAATATAAAAAAATAAAAAAAAATTAAAATAAAAAATACATAATATGAATTCAATATTTTAACACTAAACATATTTTAATTCCTTAGTTAGTAATAAACGGGTTTTATTAAGAATAACTAAGGTGTATAATTTAATTTTAAAAGTGGAATTAAAGGTTTTCTTTATTTTATGATATTTAATTTAAAAGTATATACAAAATCTTACTAGCACAATAACTCAAAAATATATTTGTAAGAAGTTACAAGTCTAAAAAAAATGGAATTTACATTTTAATTCCATGATATGTATTGAATATTTTGAAAAGAAATATATTTTTCTGTCCTTCAATAATAGTATTTGGTTGAAATGTACAATTAATTTAACTTTAGAATATTGATCTATAATAATTGAATATTTTAAATTTGAAAGTATAATTACTAAAAAAAATTAGCTCACTAAGATAACTTTTAAATATCAATACAAAGTTGAAACATAACTTATAATTCGAGAGAATTAGCAACACGAATACATTGTCTTCTTTTTGTCTTCGTATTTATTGTTATTGTTTGAGGCAAATTAATAAATTTAACAGATTTATTAATTTAAATATTTTTTGTTATTTTACTAAATTTAACGTAATAGTATATACTTAATTTACTAGCATAACAACTTAGAAATATAAATATTTAAAATTTCTAAAATCTATTAAACTGTAAAAAGAAATTAAAAATAAAAATAATTGATATGTAACAAAATATATTTTAATTCCTTAGATAGTATTTTAATTTTTTATAAAAATTAATGTAATAGTATATACTGAATTTTACTTGCACAATAACTCATAAATATAGATATATAAAAATATTAAAATCTAATAAAATACAAACAAAAATAAATAAAATATATTTCACTTCCTTAGATAGTATTAAATAGTTTTTATTTGTAACTGAAGCATATATTTTAATTTTAATAACAAAATTAAACATTTCTCTCTATTTTTGATATTTGATTACAAATTAAATTTATTAAAAAAATAAAAATATATTTTTAAAGTTGTAAAAGAAAATATATTTTAATTCCCTAGATAGTATTTAGTTGAAATATACAATAATTTAACTTTGGGATATAGGACATTGAAATAATTAAAATATATTTTTAAATTCAAAAGTTTGATTTTTAAAGGGCGATTAAATAGTTTTTATTTAGAATAACTAAACAATTTATTAATATTTAAAAATTTAAAAATCTAACAAAAATGCAGTATAAATTAAGTACACAGATACATTATACGTATTGAATATTTTGAAAATAAACATCTTTTAATTCGTTAGATAGTATTTCGTTGAAATTTGCAATTAATTTAACCTTATAGTATTGGCCTAAGAAAACTAAAAGTATTTTAAATTATTTTAATTTTAAAAGTATAACTTTTAAAGGTTTTTCTATATTTTATTAAATTTAATTTAAACGTTCATACTAAATCTTACAAGCACAATAACTCAAAATTAGAAATATTTAAAAAAATTAAAATAAATAAATAATTTGTGTTCGACGTTTGAAAAGTAAACTTATTTTAAATGATATTATTAACTTGTTTCTATTTTGAATAAATAAATTAATGTTGAAAGTGTAATTAAAGGTTTTCTTTACTTTACGATATTCAATTTAAAAGTGTATACTTAATTTTACTAGCACAATAATTCCAAATAAAAATATTTAAAAGTTTTAAAACCTAAAAAATGAAATCAATTAAATACAGAAATAAATAGTATGTCAGGAATATTTTTAAAGTATATATGTATTTTAGTTCCTTTGATTGTAAGAAATAGTTCTTATTAATAGTAACTAAACAATATATAAATATTCTAAAATTCTAAAATCTAATAAAAAGGCAATTCTTTGTATCTTTATATTATTGTAATAAAGCAAAGTAATAGATTTAAACGATTTAATTATGGATATATTTTTCAATATTTTATGAAACATAATTTAAAAGATATACTAAACCGTACTAGCACACAACTAAAATATAAAAAAAATAAAAAAATTAAAATAAAAAATACATAATATGAATTCAATATTTTAACACTAAACATATTTTAATTCCTTAGTTAGTAATAAACGGGTTTTATTAAGAATAACTAAGGTGTATAATTTAATTTTAAAAGTGGAATTAAAGGTTTTCTTTATTTATGATATTTAATTTAAAAGTATGTACAAAATCTTACTAGCACAATAACTCAAAAAATATATTTGTAAGAAGTTACAAGTCTAAAAAATTGGAATTTATATTTTAATTCATGATATGTATTGAATATTTTGAAAAGAAATATATTTTTCTGTCCTTCAATAATAGTATTTGGTTGAAATTTACAATTAATTTAACTTTAGAATATTGATCTATAATAATTGAATATTTTAAATTTGAAAGTATAATTACTAAAAAATTTAGCTCACTAAGATAACTTTTAAATATCAATACAAAGTTGAAACATAACTTATAATTCGAGAGAATTAGCAACACGAATACATTGTCTTCTTTTTGTCTTCGTATTTATTGTTATTGTTTGAGGCAAATTAATAAATTTAATAGATTTATTAATTTAAATATTTTTTATTATTTTACTAAATTTAACGTAATAGTATATACTTAATTTTACTAGCGTAACAACTTAGAAATATAAATATTTAAAATTTCTAAAATCTATTAAACTGTAAAAAGAAATTAAAAATAAAAATAATTGATATGTAAGAAAAATATATTTTAATTCCTTAGATAGTATTTTAATTTTTTATAAAAATTAATGTAATAGTATATACTGAATTTTACTTGCACAATAACTCATAAATATAGATATATAAAAATTTAAAATCTAATAAAATACAAACAAAAATAAATAAAATATATTTCACTTCCTTAGATAGTATTAAATAGTTTTTATTTGGTAATTGAAGCATATATTTTAATTTTAATAACAAAATTAAACATTTCTCTCTATTTTTGATATTTGATTACAAATTAAATTTATTAAAAAATAAAAAATATATTTTTAAAGTTGTAAAAGAAAATATATTTTAATTCCCTAGATAGTATTTAGTTGAAATATACAATTTTTAATTTCGTTGAAATATACAATTAATTTAGTATTTCTTAAATATACAATTAATTTTACTTTAGATATTGATATAATATTTGAATATTTTAAATTTGAAAAGTAAAATTACTAAAAAAAATTTAGCTCACTAAGATAAGTTTTAAATATCAATACAAAGTTGAAACATAACTTAAATTCGAGAGAATTACCAACATGAATACATTGTCTTCTTTTTGTCTTCGTATTTATTGTTACTTGTTTGAGGCAAAATAATAATTTTAATAGATTTATTATTTAAATGTTTTTCATTATTTTTACTAAATTTAACGTAATAGTATATACTTAAATTTACTAGCATAAACAACTTAGAATATAAATATTTAAAATTTCTAAAATCTATTAAACTGGAAAAAGAAATTAAAAAAAAATTGATATGTAACAAAATATATTTTAATTCCTTAGATAGTGTTTTAATTTTTTATAAAATATTAATGTAATAGTATATACTGAATTTTACTTGCACAATAACTCATAAATATAGATATATAAAATATTAAAATCTAATAAAATACAAACAAAAAAAATAAAACATATTTCACTTTCCTTAGATAGTATTAAATAGTTTTTTATTTGGTAACTGAAGCATATATTTTAATTTTAATAACAAAATTAAAACATTTCTCTCTATTTTTGATATTTGATTAAAATTAAATTTATTAAAAAAATAAAAAATATATTTTTAAAGTTGTAAAAGAAAATATATTTTAATTCCCTAGATAGTATTTAGTTGAAATATACAATTAATTTAACTTTGGGATATAGGACATTGAAATAATTAAAATATATTTTTAAATTCAAAAGTTTGATTTTTAAAGGGCGATTAAAATAGTTTTTTTTAGAATAACTAAACAATTTATTAATATTTAAAAAGTTAAAAATTCTAACAAAAATGCAGTATAAATTAAGTACACAGATACATTATACGTATTGAATATTTTGAAAATAAAAATCTTTTAATTCGTTAGATAGTATTTCGTTGAAATTTGCAATTAATTTAACCTTATAGTATTGGCCTAAGAAAACTAAAAGTATTTTAAATTATTTTCAATTTTAAAAGTATAACTTTTAAAAGGTTTTTCTATATTTTATTAAATTTAATTTAAACGTTCATACTAAATCTTACAAGCACAATAACTCAAAATTAGAAATAATTTAAAAAAATTAAAATAAATATATAATTTGTGTCGACGTTTTGAAAAGTAAACTTATTTTAAATGATATTATTAACTTGTTTCTATTTTGAATAAATAAATTTAATGTTGAAAGTGTAATTAAAGGTTTTCTTTACTTTACGATATTCAATTTAAAAGTGTATACTTAATTTTACTAGCACAATAATTCCAAATAAAAATATTTAAAAGTTTTAAAACCTAAAAAAATGAAATCAATTAAATGCAAAATAAATAGTATGTCAGGAATATTTTTAAAGTATATATGTATTTTAGTTCCTTTGATTGTAAGAAATAGTTCTTATTAATAGTAACTAAACAATATATAAATATTCTAAAATTCTAAAATCTAATAAAAAGGCAATTCTTTGTATCTTTATATTATTGTAATAAAGCAAAGTAATAGATTTAAACGATTTAATTATGGATATATTTTTCAATATTTTGAAACATAATTTAAAAGACATACTAAACCGTACTAGCACAACAACTAAAATATAAAAAAATAAAAAAATTAAAATAAAAAATACATAATATGAATTCAATATTTTAACACTAAACATATTTTAATTCCTTAGTTAGTAATAAACGGGTTTTATTAAGAATAACTAAGGTGTATAATTTAATTTTAAAAGTGGAATTAAAGGTTTTCTTTATTTTATAATATTTAATTTAAAAGTATGTACAAAATCTTACTAGCACAATAACTCAAAAAATATATTTGTAAGAAGTTACAAGTCTAAAAAAATTGGAATTTCATTTAATTCCATGATATGTATTGAATATTTTGAAAAAGAAATATATTTTTTCTGTCCTTCAATAATAGTATTTGGTTGAAATGTACAATTAATTTAACTTTAGAATATTGATCTGTAATAATTGAATATTTTAATTTTAAAGTATAATTACTAAAAAAATTAGCTCACTAAGATAACATTTAAATATCAATACAAAGTTGAAACATAACTTATAATTCGAGAGAATTAGCAACACGAATACATTGTCTTCTTTTTGTCTTCGTATTTATTGTTATTGTTTGAGGCAAATTAATAAATTTAACAGATTTATTAATTTAAATATTTTTTTGTTATTTTACTAAATTTAACGTAATAGTATATACTTAATTCTACTAGAATAACAACTTAGAAATATAAATATTTAAAATTTCTAAAATCTATTAAACTGTAAAAAGAAATTAAAAATAAAATAATTGATATGTAACAAAAATATATTTTATTCCTTAGATAGTATTTTAATTTTTTATAAAAATTAATGTAATAGTATATACTGAATTTTACTTGCACAATAACTCATAAATATAGATATATAAAAATATTAAAATCTAATAAAATACAAACAAAAATAAATAAAAACATATTTCACTTCCTTAGATAGTATTAAATAGTTTTTATTTGGTAACGAAGCATATATTTTAATTTTAATAACAAAATTAAACATTTCTCTCTATTTTTGATATTTGATTACAAATTAAATTTATTAAAAAAATAAAAATAATATTTTTTAAAATTGTAAAAGAAAATATATTTTAATTCCCTAGATAGTATTTAGTTGAAATTTAACTTTGGGATATAGGACATTGAAATAATTAAAATATATTTTTAAATTCAAAAGTTTGATTTTTAAAGTGCGATTAAATAGTTTTTCTTTAGAATAATAAACAATTTATTAATATTTAAAAAGTTTAAAAATCTAACAAAAATGCAGTATAAATTAAGTACACAGATACATTATACGTATTGAATATTTTGAAAATAAACATCTTTTAATTCGTTAGATAGTATTTCGTTGAAATTTGCAATTAATTTAACCTTATAGTATTGGCCTAAGAAAACTAAAAGTATTTTAAATTATTTTAAATTTTAAAAGTATAACTTTTAAAGGTTTTTCTATATTTTATTAAATTTAATTTAAACGTTCATACTAAATCTTACAAGCACAATAACTCAAAATTAGAAATATTTAAAAAAATTAAAATAAATAAATAATTTGTGTTCGACGTTTGAAAAGTAAACTTATTTTAAATGATATTATTAACTTGTTTCTATTTTGAATAAAAAAAATTAATGTTGAAAGTGTAATTAAAGGTTTTCTTTACTTTACGATATTCAATTTAAAAGTATATACTTAATTTTACTAGCACAATAATTCCAAATAAAAATATTTAAAAGTTTTAAAACCTAAAAATGAAATCAATTAAATGCAGAAATAAATAGTATGTCAGGAATATTTTTAAAGTATATATGTATTTTAGTTCCTTTGATTGTAAGAAATAGTTCTTATTAATAGTAACTAAACAATATATAAATATTCTAAAATTCTAAAATCTAATAAAAAGGCAATTCTTTGTATCTTTATATTATTGTAATAAAGCAAAGTAATAGATTTAAACGATTTAATTATGGATATATTTTTCAATATTTTATGAAACATAATTTAAAAGACATACTAAACCGTACTAGCACAACAACTAAAATAAAAAAAAATAAAAAAAATTAAAATAAAAAATACATAATATGAATTCAATATTTTAACACTAAACATATTTTAATTCCTTAGTTAGTAATAAACGGGTTTTATTAAAATAACTAAGGTGTATAATTTAATTTTAAAAGTGGAATTAAAGGTTTCTTTATTTTATGATATTTAATTTAAAAGTATGTACAAAATCTTACTAGCACAATAACTCAAAAAATATATTTGTAAGAAGTTACAAGTCTAAAAAAATTGGAATTTATATTTTTAATTCCATGATATGTATTGAATATTTTGAAAAGAAATATATTTTTCTGTCCTTCAATAATAGTATTGGTTGAAATTTACAATTAATTTAACTTTAGAATATTGATCTATAATAGTTGAATATTTTAAATTTGAAAGTATAATTACTAAAAATATTTAGCTCACTAAGATAACTTTTAAATATCAATACAAAGTTGAAACATAACTTATAATTCGAGAGAATTAGCAACACGAATACATTGTCTTCTTTTTGTCTTCGTATTTATTGTTATTGTGTGAGGCAAATTAATAAATTTAATAGATTTATTAATTTAAAATTTTTATTATTTTACTAAATTTAACGTAATAGTATATACTTAATTTTACTAGCGTAACAACTTAGAAATATAAATATTTAAAATTTCTAAAATCTATTAAACTGTAAAAAGAAATTAAAAATAAAAATAATTGATATGTAAGAAAAATATATTTTAATTCCTTAGATAGTATTTTAATTTTTTATAAAAATTAATGTAATAGTATATACTGGATTTTACTTGCACAATAACTCATAAATATAGATATATAAAAATATTAAAATCTATAAAATACAAACAAAAATAAATAAAACATATTTTCACTTCCTTAGATAGTATTAAATAGTTTTTATTTGTAATTGAAGCATATATTTTAATTTTAATAACAAAATTAAACATTCTCTCTATTTTGATATTTAATTAAAAATTAAATTTATTAAAAAAATAAAAAATATATTTTTAAAGTTGTAAAAGAAAATATATTTAATTCCCTAGAATGTATTTCGTTGAAATATACAATTAATTTAGTATTTTCGTTGAAATATACAATTAATTTAGTATTCGTTGAAATATACAATTAATTTACTTTTAGATATTGATTGATAATATTTGAATATTTTTAAATTTGAAAGTACCATTACTAAAAAAATTTAGCTCACTAAGATAAGTTTTAAATATCAATACAAAGTTGAAACATAACTTAAAATTCGAGAGAATTACCAACATGAATACATTGTCTTCTTTTTGTCTTCGTATTTATTGTTACTTTGAGGCAAAATAAAAATTTAATAGATTTATTAATTTAAATTTTTTCATTATTTTACTAAATTTAACGTAATAGTATATACTTAATTTCACTAGCATAACAACTTAGAATATAAAATATTTAAAATTTCTAAAATCTATTAAACTGGAAAAAGAAATTAAAAAAAAATTGATATGTAACAAAAATATATTTTAATTCCTTAGATAGTGTTTTAATTTTTATAAAAATTAATGTAATAGTATATACTGAATTTTACTTGCACAATAACTCATAAATATAGATATATAAAAAATATTAAAATCTAATAAAATACAAACAAAAAAAAATAAAACATATTTCACTTCCTTAGATAGTATTAAATAGTTTTTATTTGGTAACTGAAGCATATATTTTAATTTTAATAACAAAATTAAACATTTCTCTCTATTTTTGATATTTGAATTACAAATTAAATTTATTAAAAAATAAAAAATATATTTTTAAATTGTAAAAGAAAATATATTTTAATTCCCTAGATAGTATTTAGTTGAAATATACAATTAATTTAACTTTGGGATATAGGACATTGAAATAATTAAAATATATTTTTAAATTCAAAAGTTTGATTTTTAAAGGGCGATTAAATAGTTTTTGTTAGAATAACTAAACAATTTATTAATATTTAAAAGTTAAAAATCTAACAAAAATGCAGTCTAAATTAAGTACACAGATACATTATACGTATTGAATATTTTGAAAATAAAAATCTTTTAATTCGTTAGATAGTATTTCGTTGAAATTTGCAATTAATTTAACCTTATAGTATTGGCCTAAGAAAACTAAAAGTATTTTAAATTATTTAATTTTAAAAGTATAACTTTTAAAGGTTTTTCTATATTTTATTAAATTTAATTTAAACGTTCATACTAAATCTTACAAGCACAATAACTCAAAATTAGAAATAATTAAAAAAATTAAAATAAATATATAATTTGTGTTCGACGTTTGAAAAGTAAACTTATTTTAAATGATATTATTAACTTGTTTCTATTTTGAATAAATAAATTTAATGTTGAAAGTGTAATTAAAGGTTTTCTTTACTTTACGATATTCAATTTAAAAGTGTATACTTAATTTTACTAGCACAATAATTCCAAATAAAAATATTTAAAAGTTTTAAAACCTAAAAAAATGAAATCAATTAAATGCAGAAATAAATAGTATGTCAGGAATATTTTAAAGTATATATGTATTTTAGTTCCTTTGATTGTAAGAAATAGTTCTTATTAATAGTAACTAAACAATATATAAATATTCTAAAATCTAAAATCTAATAAAAAGGCAATTCTTTGTATCTTTATATTATTGTAATAAAGCAAAGTAATAGATTTAAACGATTTAATTATGGATATATTTTTCAATATTTTATGAAACATAATTTAAAAGACATACTAAACCGTACTAGCACAACAACTAAAATAAAAAAAAAATAAAAAAAAAATTAAAATAAAAATACATAATATGAATTCAATATTTTAACACTAAACATATTTTAATTCCTTAGTTAGTAATAAACGGGTTTTATTAAGAATAACTAAGGTGTATAATTTAATTTTAAAAGTGGAATTAAAGGTTTTCTTTATTTATAATATTTAATTTAAAAGTATGTACAAAATCTTACTAGCACAATAACTCAAAAAATATATTTGTAAGAAGTTACAAGTCTAAAAAAATTGGAATTTACATTTTAATTCCATGATATGTATTTGAATATTATTGAAAAAGAAATATATTTTTTCTGTCCTTCAATAATAGTATTTGGTTGAAATGTACAATTAATTTAACTTTAGAATATTGATCTGTAATAATTGAATATTTTAAATTTTAAAGTATAATTACTAAAAAAATTTAGCTCACTAAGATAACATTTAAATATCAATACAAAGTTGAAACATAACTTATAATTCGAGAGAATTAGCAACACGAATACATTGTCTTCTTTTTGTCTTCGTATTTATTGTTATTGTTTGAGGCAAATTAATAAATTTAACAGATTTATTAATTTAAATATTTTTGTTATTTTACTAAATTTAACGTAATAGTATATACTTAATTCTACTAGAATAACAACTTAGAAATATAAATATTTAAAATTTCTAAAATCTATTAAACTGTAAAAAGAAATTAAAAATAAAAATAATTGATATGTAACAAAAATATATTTTAATTCCTTAGATAGTATTTTAAATTTTTATAAAAATTAATGTAATAGTATATACTGAATTTTACTTGCACAATAACTCATAAATATAGATATATAAAAATATTAAAATCTAATAAAATACAAACAAAAATAAATAAAACATATTTCACTTCCTTAGATAGTATTAAATAGTTTTTATTTGGTAACGAAGCATATATTTTAATTTTAATAACAAAATTAAACATTTCTCTCTATTTTTGATATTTGATTACAAATTAAATTTATTAAAAAATAAAAATATATTTTTAAAATTGTAAAAGAAAATATATTTTAATTCCCTAGATAGTATTTAGTTGAAATTTAACTTTGGGATATAGGACATTGAAATAATTAAAATATATTTTTAAATTCAAAAGTTTGATTTTTAAAGGCGATTAAATAGTTTTTATTTAGAATAACTAAACAATTTATTAATATTTAAAAATTTAAAAATCTAACAAAAATGCAGTATAAATTAAGTACACAGATACATTATACGTATTGAATATTTTGAAAATAAACATCTTTTAATTCGTTAGATAGTATTTCGTTGAAATTTGCAATTAATTTAACCTTATAGTATTGGCCTAAGAAAACTAAAAGTATTTTAAATTATTTTAATTTTAAAAGTATAACTTTTAAAGGTTTTTCTATATTTTATTAAATTTAATTTAAACGTTCATACTAAATCTTACAAGCACAATAACTCAAAATTAGAAATATTTAAAAAAATTAAAATAAATAAATAATTTGTGTTCGACGTTTGAAAAGTAAACTTATTTTAAATGATATTATTAACTTGTTTCTATTTTGAATAAAAAAATTAATGTTGAAAGTGTAATTAAAGGTTTTCTTTACTTTACGATATTCAATTTAAAAGTGTATACTTAATTTTACTAGCACAATAATTCCAAATAAAAATATTTAAAAGTTTTAAAACCTAAAAAAATGAAATCAATTAAATGCAGAAATAAATAGTATGTCAGGAATATTTTTAAAGTATATATGTATTTTAGTTCCTTTGATTGTAAGAAATAGTTCTTATTAATAGTAACTAAACAATATATAAATATTCTAAAATTCTAAAATCTAATAAAAAGGCAATTCTTTGTATCTTTATATTATTGTAATAAAGCAAAGTAATAGATTTAAACGATTTAATTATGGATATATTTTTCAATATTTTATGAAACATAATTTAAAAGACATACTAAACCGTACTAGCACAACAACTAAAAAATAAAAAAAAAATAAAAAAAAAATTAAAATAAAAAAACATAATATGAATTCAATATTTTAACACTAAACATATTTTAATTCCTTAGTTAGTAATAAACGGGTTTTATTAAGAATAACTAAGGTGTATAATTTAATTTTAAAAGTGGAATTAAAGGTTTTCTTTATTTTATGATATTTAATTTAAAAGTATGTACAAAATCTTACTAGCACAATAACTCAAAAAATAATTTGTAAGAAGTTACAAGTCTAAAAAAATTGGAATTTATATTTTAATTCCATGATATGTATTGAATATTTTGAAAAGAAATATATTTTTCTGTCCTTCAATAATAGTATTTGGTTGAAATTTACAATTAATTTAACTTTAGAATATTGATCTATAATAATTGAATATTTTAAATTTGAAAGTATAATTACTAAAAATATTTAGCTCACTAAGATAACTTTTAAATATCAATACAAAGTTGAAACATAACTTATAATTCGAGAGAATTAGCAACACGAATACATTGTCTTCTTTTTGTCTTCGTATTTATTGTTATTGTTTGAGGCAAATTAATAAATTTAACAGATTTATTAATTTAAATATTTTTTATTATTTTACTAAATTTAACGTAATAGTATATACTTAATTTTACTAGCATAACAACTTAGAAATATAAATATTTAAAATTTCTAAAATCTATTAACTGTAAAAAGAAATTAAAAATAAAAATAATTGATATGTAAAAAAATATATTTTAATTCCTTAGATAGTATTTTAATTTTTTATAAAAATTAATGTATAGTATATACTGAATTTTACTTGCACAATAACTCATAAATATAGATATAAAAATATTAAAATCTAATAAAATACAAACAAAAATAAATAAAACATATTTCACTTCCTTAGATAGTATTAAATAGTTTTTATTTGGTAACTGAAGCATATATTTTAATTTTAATAACAAAATTAAACATTTCTCTCTATTTTTGATATTTGATTACAAATTAAATTTATTAAAAAAATAAAAAATATATTTTAAAGTTGTAAAAGAAAATATATTTTAATTCCCTAGAATGTATTTAGTTGAAATATTACAATTAAAATTTAGTATTTCATTGAAATATACAATTTAATTTTTAAATTAGAATATTGATTTATAATATTTGAATATTTTAAATTGAAAGTACCATACTAAAAAAAAATTTAGCTCACTAAGATAAGTTTTAAATATCAATACAAAGTTGAAACATAACTTAAAATTCGAGAGAATACCAACATGAATACATTGTCTTCTTTTTGTCTTCGTATTTATTGTTACTGTTTGAGGCAAATTAAAAATTTAATAGATTTATTAATTTAAATGTTTTTCATTATTTTACTAAATTTAACGTAATAGTATATACTTAATTTCACTAGCAATAAACAACTTAGAAATAATAAATATTTAAAATTTCTAAAATCTATTAAACTGGAAAAAGAAATTAAAAAAAAAATGATAATTGTAACAAAATATATTTTAATTCCTTAGATAGTGTTTTAATTTTTTATAAAAATTAATGTAATAGTATATACTGAATTTTACTTGCACAATAACTCATAAATATAGATATATAAAAATATTAAAATCTAATAAAATACAAACAAAAAAAAATAAAATATATTTCACTTCCTTAGATAGTATTAAATAGTTTTTATTTTGTAACTGAAGCATATATTTTAATTTTAATAACAAAATTAAACATTTCTCTCTATTTTTGATATTTGATTACAAATTAAATTTATTAAAAAAAAAAAAAATATATTTTTAAAATTGTAAAAGAAAATATATTTTAATTCCCTAGATAGTATTTAGTTGAAATATACAATTAATTTAACTTTGGGATATAGGACATTGAAATAATTAAAATATATTTTTAAATTCAAAAGTTTGATTTTTAAAGGCGATTAAATAGTTTTTTTTAGAATAACTAAACAATTTATTAATATTTAAAAAGTTAAAAATCTAACAAAAATGCAGTCTAAATTAAGTACACAGATACATTATACGTATTGAATATTTTGAAAATAAAAATCTTTTAATTCGTTAGATAGTATTTCGTTGAAATTTGCAATTAATTTAACCTTATAGTATTGGCCTAAGAAAACTAAAAGTATTTTAAATTATTTCAATTTTAAAAGTATAACTTTTAAAGGTTTTTCTATATTTTATTAAATTTAATTTAAACGTTCATACTAAATCTTACAAGCACAATAACTCAAAATTAGAAATATTAAAAAAATTAAAATAAATAATATAATTTGTGTTCGACGTTTGAAAAGTAAACTTATTTTAAATGATATTATTAACTTGTTTCTATTTTGAATAAATAAATTTAATGTTGAAAGTGTAATTAAAGGTTTTCTTTACTTTACGATATTCAATTTAAAAGTGTATACTTAATTTTACTAGCACAATAATTCCAAATAAAAATATTTAAAAGTTTTAAAACCTAAAAAAATGAAATCAATTAAATGCAGAAATAAATAGTATGTCAGGAATATTTTTAAAGTATATATGTATTTTAGTTCCTTTGATTGTAAGAAATAGTTCTTATTAATAGTAACTAAACAATATATAAATATTCTAAAATTCTAAAATCTAATAAAAAGGCAATTCTTTGTATCTTTATATTATTGTAATAAAGCAAAGTAATAGATTTAAACGATTTAATTATGGATATATTTTTCAATATTTTATGAAACATAATTTAAAAGACATACTAAACCGTACTAGCACAACAACTAAAATATAAAAAAAATAAAAAAAATTAAAATAAAAAATACATAATATGAATTCAATATTTTAACACTAAACATATTTTAATTCCTTAGTTAGTAATAAACGGGTTTTATTAAGAATAACTAAGGTGTATAATTTAATTTTAAAAGTGGAATTAAAGGTTTTCTTTATTTTATAATATTTAATTTAAAAGTATGTACAAAATCTTACTAGCACAATAACTCAAAAATATATTTTTCTAAGAAGTTACAAGTCTAAAAAATTGGAATTTACATTTTAATTCCATGATATGTATTGAATATTTTGAAAAGAAATATATTTTTCTGTCCTTCAATAATAGTATTTGGTTGAAATGTACAATTAATTTAACTTTAGAATATTGATCTGTAATAATTGAATATTTTAAATTTGAAAAGTATAATTACTAAAAAAATTAGCTCACTAAGATAACTTTTAAATATCAATACAAAGTTGAAACATAACTTATAATTCGAGAGAATTAGCAACACGAATACATTGTCTTCTTTTTGTCTTCGTATTTATTGTTATTGTGTGAGGCAAATTAATAAATTTAACAGATTTATTAATTTAAATATTTTTCGTTATTTTACTAAATTTAACGTAATAGTATATACTTAATTTTACTAGAATAACAACTTAGAAATATAAATATTTAAAATTTCTAAAATCTATTAAACTGTAAAAGAAATTAAAAATAAAAATAATTGATATGTAACAAAAATATATTTTAATTCCTTAGATAGTATTTTAATTTTTTTATAAAAATTAATGTAATAGTATATACTGAATTTTACTTGCACAATAACTCATAAATATAGATATATAAAAATATTAAAATCTAATAAAATACAAACAAAAATAAATAAAATATATTTCACTTCCTTAGATAGTATTAAATAGTTTTTATTTGGTAACCGAAGCATATATTTTAATTTTAATAACAAAATTAAACATTTCTCTCTATTTTGATATTTAATTACAAATTAAATTTATTAAAAAAATAAAAAATATATTTTTAAAGTTGTAAAAGAAAATATATTTTAATTCCCTAGATAGTATTTAGTTGAAATTTAACTTTGGGATATAGGACATTGAAATAATTAAAATATATTTTTAAATTCAAATGTTTGATTTTTAAAGGCGATTAAATAGTTTTTATTTAGAATAACTAAATAATTTATTAATATTTAAAATGTTAAAAATCTAACAAAAATGCAGTATAAATTAAGTACACAAATACATTATACGTATTGAATATTTTGAATATAAACATCTTTTAATTCGTTA
>JAGSPU010000617.1:0-25540 GCA_019321725.1 Paulownia fortunei
CTTATTCAATTAAAATTATAAGTCAAGTAATGTTTTTAGCGAGGCTATATATTTTATTAACTATATTCATTGCAAATATATCATCAATATCAAAAGGAAATTTATTTAGATTACCACTAGAGTTTTGGTAAAGAAATACTTGAATGTGAAAACAAAAATACGATGGTAACAAAAAAAATAACTAAAAAATGATGCAATATTTAATCCTTAAATTTCTCCATTTGTACATTATTTGCTTTTATGTGGAATGTACGCAGTTTTTTTATTAGTTCATAATTGTGCACAAAAAGCCAAAATAAGGAAATAATAGTGAAATATGTTAAAAATTTCGAAAATGCACAAATATCATCAAATTTCAAATAATAGCAAGAATGTGACATATTCTGAAAATTGCAAAGATAGAATGACTATGTAAATAATATATAAAAATAGTGGGAAATATAGAGAACAACATAAAAAGCATAAATATCACCACAGCCAAGCTCTCCACACATTATCAATAACATTCTTATTGGGTTAGCGGAAGAAAAAAATTATCTACAATGAACAAATGAAATGTTGTGGTTATTAACTTTATTAATTTTTATCCTTTTCGTGGATGTTTTACTAATATTATGCTAAATGTGTTGTCGAAATTTATGTTAATCACTTGTTTATAGTTATGAATATTTGTCATAAACCATTCTCTATATTTTTGTGATGTTAGTTTTCAAAACTAGGCATCTTTCTTAGAAAGAAACTCTTTGACATTTGATGAAAACTTTTGTGTGTGCTTATGTGTATGTTACATTGTATTGCCAGAATCATTGTGAGGACTAGGAAATTGAACTACACTAATGTATAAACAGGCAATGACAGAAAGCCACGTGAAGGGCTGTCTGTACTAACAAAAGACAGCTAACAATAAAATTTCCTCCAAGATAATGTATCTCCTACCGAGCTTCCATTATCGTGATGCTAAGTTCATTGCCCGAACTTTCTGTAGGCTTACTTGAAGAATTATCTGCTTCATAAAACAAGTTTCTTTCTGTGAAAAACCCAGGCTCTTTTGGCTTAGGCAACGGCCCCTCGCTTCCCAACATCAAAACCACATTTGACATGCTAGGCCTGTCTTCAGGAGACTTTTGAACACATAATAGACCGACATGGATTGATCTTAATATTTCAGATAAACAGGTTGATTCACTTAAATATGCATCGATCAACTCCAAGGACCGGCCTTCATTATGCAGTATCCATGCCTGATGAGCAAACAGAAAGATAGTTGGTGCATGAAGTTTGAAACAGTAAAGTTCAAACAAGATTGAAAAGGAAAACTTTACATGGCCAATAAGATTATGATGATGATCTGGATGGAAAAATCCTCTGTTTCTAGTCCCACTTATGATCTCCAAAACTAAGACTCCGAAGCTGAACACATCTGATTTCACTGAGAAATGACCGTCCACTGCATACTCTGGTGACATATAGCCACTGCACGACAATGCTGAAGATAGTCAAAGGGAAGTAAACAAGAATTGAGTTGAGATATATATACATATCTCCTTACTAGGTACCGACGACTCTTCTCGTGTTTGCTTCAGTTTCATTCCCTCCAAAACTTCTTGCCATGCCAAAGTCTGATATTTTTGGGTTCATCCCATCATCCAACAAAATATTGCCAGCTTTGAGATCTCTATGGATAATTCTCAATCGGGAATCCTGATGAAGGTATAGTAGTCCACGAGCTATTCCGTTGATGATACGAAAGCGACTAGGCCAGTCTAGCAATTTGCTTTGATTTTCATCTGCCAATATTTCCTATTTAGTATATTCCTGCTTGACCTTAACTTTCATCTGATATCCTTTCTGTTTTGTATTACTTTAGTCTCTTTAATAATTTTCTAACTCTTGCTCCTTGAATGCCGTATATGGCATCAGATTTCTTGAATTAGTTGGACTACAGACTTGTTATCTATAAATGAAAATATAATACCACATCTTTGTTAGAAAACTAACCAAATATAAATGCGTCCAAGCTATTATTAGGCATGAATTCGTAAATCAACATCTTCTCTTCTTCATCAATGCAACATCCTAGAAGTTTCACAAGATTCCGATGCTGCAATTTTGCGATCAAGATAACTTCATTTTTGAACTCATCAAGTCCTTGTGTGGAGTACTTTGATAACCTCTTCACAGCAACTTCTTGTCCTTGCAGCGTACCCTGAAGATCAAGATATGAAGGAAAAGGAGATTATGACAAGATGTTTGAGTTACATGGTATTTATCTTCTGATCAACATATGGAATTCCCCAAACCCAGCAAAGTCATGGAAAGAACACATTTATTTTGTGGGAACATTGATTGTTTATTTTGCAGGATGGAAATTTGAACTGATGAACTACAGCTCTACAAGGCCTCACCTTAAAGCTTCTATTTCACTCTCTCAGGTGTCATTTTGGCTTCTCTTACACAAGAAAGCAAATTTAATGTGTCTTTTCTTTAATATTGTTTTGTTAGTTGAGGAAAACATGCTCGAGTGAAGCTTGACTAAAGAAATATATAGTTTTTCGAACTCCACCTATGAGAATCGGTACTAGCCAGCACAATATTATGCAGATTGTCAATCAGCTGGCAGCTGCAGTACAAAAATTCGGATGGAAGAGTAACAATTTTACCTTGTAAACAGGTCCAAATCCACCTTCTCCAATCTTGTTTTGTGGTGAAAAGTAATTGGTTGCCTTAAGTACCGTGGCTAAATCATAAAGTGGTAACTCTAGATCTTCCTTCTTGCTCTCAACTGTATGAATGTGCCTGGAACTGCTTCCCGGTGTTCCTGGAATAAATTCAATTTAGATACAAGGGATTGAACAAGAAATCAATCCAACAGGAAAAAACACTGCTATCTGTTCGGACTACAATTTTCTCTAGAATGTAGTATTATTACCTTCTCTAGTTAGCTCTTTTTGCCGTTGTAGCTCTTTCTTCTTCTGCTTCTTCTTCCATGTATACAAGGTCAGGATCAGGCCCAGTAGAAGAATCACCGCAAGTAATGCCAGGAACACTCTAAGTATCTTAACTTTTTGCCCACTAGAAGCTATCAGATTCAGCAAAGATCATTAAGCTCATTGCGCAAATGTGGCTACCAGAAGATCTATCTAACACTCCAATCACTACAGGTATCCCAGTAGTAGATTTTCAGGAAATTGAAATTCCATATGTATCTTTTTAATAGGTTCGTGAGCGATCTATTAATATACATATGTATCCTAGAAAATATGCATATGTGGGGTGAAATACGAGTAAGAATAAGAATAAAAGATCCAGTGATAAGTGACTAGTTACCAGTCACTAGAGCCAAACGAGTCACCCTAGAATTACTTACTTTAAACCCAAAACAAGAAACAAGACATACCTAACTCAGAGGAGGCCATCCTTATATAGATATCTTGTCCATTTTCACCAAGATTCTTGATATCCCTGAGGTCCTCAAACCAAAGCAAGCAGCCGCTTCCTTTTTCTCTAATTTCTATATTCGAATAAGCCATGCAGGAACAGTTTTTCATGCACATTTGCTCACATTCCTGAAGATTCATACTCTGATTGTACCAAGAATTCCTGGTGTCAGGCAATTTGACCCCAGAATACTTAATAAAACCATCACTCTTGCAATTCAAGGGTGTTCTCCGAATACAGCCATTAGACCAGTCTGCGGTGGACCAATCATTCGGGTTTTGGGGCTTAAATTTATCGAAACAACTACAAACTGGAGCATTACCAATGTCACAACTACCATAACCATGACAAAGTCCGTAATAGTCGCAATTGTCAGCAGGTGCATTAACCAAAGTAGTCCAAAGTTGAGTTCTGTAATTCCAGGTGAATCGCTGAAGAATCCCGGTGGGACTGAGGACCAGCCTGGAGAAAACAGAGGAGTTAATGAGCTGGAAGCTGTAGTATATCTCCTTCTGATTAAACACAAATTCAAATGTATAGATGGGATTCGGCTTTAGCCCTGATGCCCCACTAAACCTTTCTCCATTCCAGGGTCCAGACCTGAATCGTTCAACTGAGCCGCTACCCATCACGAATAACTGAGGAAATCCATGTGAATCAAGCAGAAAAGAATAATTTCCCGTGGAAGGATCATTGCTGGTTTTCCATGACTGCAAAACTCGATCAACACCAGTCACCAAGTCCTTACCCATTTTCATTCCAGGCAAAGCCGTATCAGACGGGTGGTCAAAACTCTGCCAAAGATAATTTCCAGGATTCTCATCACTTGCATCTCTTATAACAAGATTCCCTGATTCCAGAAGCTGTGCCACTGGATTTTGAATGGTGTAACTGCCCCTGGAAGACCATACAACACTACCAGTAGTGCTGTTGAGGACTACCAGATTTCCATCCTGGGAAAGCTGTAAAGCTCCAGAAGTGTCATTCAGGGGGGAATCTCTGTTGGCCACCCACACCACAGTGCCTGTGGAAATGATCTTGTACCATATCCCAAAGAAGCGTTTCTGGGAACTATCCGGGCTGAAAAATCCCATCTCAAAGGTTCCGCCAGACGAAAGGATGAATTTTCCATCCGGGAGAGATTGATTTGGGAGGATGGAGTCCAAGGCATCAGAAACCAGTACAATGGATACGCAGCAGCAGCAGCACAGAAAGGCAAGTTTTGCTTGGCCTTGAGCCATCTATGTCCCTGGATAGGCCTTTATTTTGTCACACAAGAATTCCATACTTTTTATGTTCAACAGGTCTACAAAACAATCAGAGTTTGACTCTGTGCTCACATGCTTGTCTTTCCTTCGTAGCCGGCAACTTACAAGTTGATAGATTTGGACTTGGGAATTGCCAGGTGAGACAGTGATTTTTGGTCCATTTTTTCATTTTAGCAATGTTAGCCAATCTTTCTTTATCGAATGTTACTGTCATTAGCCAGAAGCGTTGAAAAATTATGGTTCTAGAATTGTTTGAAAACTTAAGTGCAAGAAGATTTCTTTGTAGTATTTATATTGTCCCCTCATGGAAGAGAGATTTAAAAAGCTCTGTTGTTTCATTATAAAGTGGACTGTATAACTTTAGACCAGGGTTCTCTTACTGTCTTACATTAATCAATTTGACCATTTTCTTTTAGTGCATTAATCTAGTCATTTTTTTCAAAAAATTAATTAAATAATTTAAACAAATGAACAAATATTAAAATCTAAAAGTTTGATAACATCAAAATTATCTAAAAATCACATGATAAGTTAATTTGACTCCGTAGTATAGTAAAATGTACAATTATTTTGTAAAAAAAGGTTCCCTTTGTTCTAGAGGTTCAACTATGCAGTTGAAATTTGTAGTTGAACTTCGATGCGATAGCTGATTAGTTAACAATATTGCATTTTTGTAATGGAGGTGCTGATTAGTTGGACATATTCTTGTCTGCATATTATATTTCATTTGATGACTTTCTAAGATGTGGACTATTGATAGCAATCAAGAAGATATAAGGGAATAATTCTCATCTAACTAGACTCCTAGCTCACTTTTGCTGGAAAATATTAGTCGCATTTAGCCGAACTTATATTACTTACGAGATACATAATTTATACTTATTATATGCATTTACTCCTTTTTTTTTTTTACCAATGGCAAGATCTCCAATAACATAGGACAAAAACCCCTTTTGAGGGACAATAATTTACCACTCCACAATTAGGTTGAATTAAATGTTCTCTTTCATTTCAAAAAGTTGACCTTTGAAGGGAAGATTAAGCAGCATGGCCCATACCAGTTAAACTTCGCTTTCAAATTTATTGCACACTTAAAGCAAAATTGATATCAATAGTTTTCCACTATAGAAAATTTTAAAACATCTTGAAACATGTATAATTAAAATTTTATACATAGAAATGTCAATAAATCATCAAACCAAAACATACATTATTTAAATTTGAGCGTTTACTTTCACTTTTTAAACCTGATTTATTAATTTATTCAACCCAATCCACTGTATATTTTTTCAATAGTGGCCTATTTATTAATTTATTCAGCCCAATCCATTGTATACTTTTTCTAATAGTGGCCCAGTTGATAACCAACGCCTGATACAATTTTAAATTTTCGGTTGATTATAATCTGACCTAGAAGGTGTGATTCATTTATTCATGAAGGTCTTGTTAGAGTAGGATGTCCAACGCCCCAATTGAATTGAGTGTATTATACTCTTTTTCTTTTGTAAATACAATCTTATTGAGAATCATATTAATAAAAAGACATTCTCTTTATCTTATGTCTTGCATCATTTATTTCTATACATTAGATAAAGTTCTTTAAACCAACTTTAGCTATGGGGCATGGTCGCGCATATGATGGCGATCATAGAACATCAAATAGTTCAATAAGACTCGCACATATGATGCATGCTCGTGAAACGAGGATGTCACATTCCATTAACATTAGCATAGGACGTAAGTGCATGTATGTGGGTGCTTGTTAGGGAACAAGTACACCGAACATGGCTCGCAAAAAATTCTTAGCTAGAAACTTTGCCTGTCGAAATAAGAATTTTTTTATTGCGATAGTACACGGCTAGTCATCGGACTTGAGGCATGATGGTAGCATTGTGTACATCTGCAACACTTTGATATATCTTCTGATTGCTTGACAATCACAAAGAAGGTATGTTGGGTGTTGCACTGATGTGCATGGAGGTTTGTCAGTGGCCAACATAGAATTCGACACTTGTCTTTTTAAACAAAGGAATCTCCTGTGTTTTCATAGTTCGTGATTCAAAAACTTGGCCAAGGCAGGATGAATTGTGATTCATCAAAAAATCATTGAAACTTAAAATAGGATCACAATTATTGAATTATTTAGGGTTTCGACTTATAATCTATGCCCTATATTCAATCGGGAGATTAGTTATCGAAAGAATCGTACGTGTATGGTACTCGTAACTGAAATAGGTTTACTCGCTATTTCACCTAAGACTAGTTTGCCATGATTACTTGTTAGGTGTTTTCATGGATAGTGAGATTTTTGAAATTAAGGAGTTAATTCCAAATGGATTAATTAATTGAATTAATTAATTAAAATAATTATTATTCATAAGTTGCAAAATATTGTAAGCCCACTACTAGATTAGTAGTGAACCTAAGAGGGTCACACATCTTTATGGAAAGTAACATTTCTAATTTTAGATTTTATCCAATAGTTGAAAATTAATTAATTAATATTGATTAATTAATTAATTAAGGGTTTTATTTAATTTAATGGTTAAATTAAATTATTTAATTAAGTAATTTGATTATTTAATTGACCTAATTTGATTAGAAAGCCTAATTGGAGTAAATTAAATTAATCAGTTGGATTGATTAAATTGAGATTGAATCAATTGGATTGATTTGGGGATATTTGAGTCCAAGACAAAATTAATATGGATCACTTAAGAAGCCCACTAAAATATAAAAATAATAAATTAAATAAATATGATTTATTTAATTAATATATTTATAGATAAATAAATATAGTGATCGATTTTATGGGATAAAATCGGCCACTAAGATTTAATTTATATATAAATATAATTAATATATATATATATATATATATATATATATATATATATATATATATATATGATATATATCTATCTTGATATTATTTGAAGAGTTCAAATTAATATCAACAATGTATGTAGACAATTTTAATGATTAATGTAGTCTCAAATTAGTCCACATACAATAGGAGAGAGAAAGAGAAAAGTATTTGGAAGATTTGGAATCCTTCCAAGATAAGACTTTGAAATAGTTCAAAATTATCAAACTCTCAAAGAGTTCGAGAATAAGTAAATTTTCAGTCCTATATATGATGATGGACGAAAATTACAACATATAATTCAGCAAATTTAAGCAAAATTATTTTGTTTAAGTCTTCTATTTTTCTCTCCAATAAAAGAAAAAAAAAGAAAAGTGTTTTCTTGTAATCTTGATTTTCTTGTTCTTTAAAGAAAATCAATTTCTTCTTAGTCTCTTCATATTATAGTTTCAAAAACTTAAAGAATTAATCTTTATTGTTCTTGAAAATTTACTCCGGTACTAGATTAGTAAATAATTAAAAGGATATTAGCGAATCATTTTATTGGTGTTGTTCTTCTCTATTGTGGATCTGATAGTCCAGGATAAGCAATTGATTGTTTCATTCCCTATAACAACCGGAGTGCTCGAAATGTATAATTTCAATTTTATATTTTTTTATATATTCACTTGAATAAGTGCGATCGTTAAAATCACTTTCGAATTACGCTTATTCAGTGAATTTTGAATTTATGAATGCATGTTTTTAAATTGTTTAAATTCATGTTAATTATATAAAATTTGATTTTGCATATTTTCAGTAATTTTTAATTGGAATAATTTTAATTGCTTATTTAAATTATTTAAATATAAAAATATGATATGAAGCTCATTGTAAACAAATAAAATTCATGACCAATTAAATGATGACACGTGCAAAATAATATATTAAATATCAATTTTATATTTTCTATTTTGGGAATTTAATCAAGTTTAATTTCTAAAGTAAATAGTAAATTAATTGATGTTTTAATATATATTTTAGGCCAATCAAATATCGCCAAGTGTCAAATTTTAATTCTTGGCAATCAAGATTGTATCTTGAAAATTATGGAAATAAATATAAATGTTTTGGTAATTCAAATCACATCTTGTGATTAAGGCAGTAAATGCCTATCAAATCGTGAAGGATCAATCAAATCGCGTCACTTCTTTAAGTAAAAATGGCAAGGGCCCTCATCCTACAAGTATAAATAGGGGGTCATCTCCAACATGTAAGGAAGACAAGTTGTAAAGAAGAAATCCAAGTAAGAAAGGTGTTAGAAGAATTCTCTCAACTTAAGAAGATCAAGTTCGAAGAGATCCACGGTATTCAAGGCGAAAGTCGAGGCGTTCATCGCGGAGTCGACTCAAGTGATAACGTTTAATTCAAGATTAAGTTGTTGAACTCTTGAATTAACGTTATTGAAAATTCAATCAATATTAGAGGAGATCAAAGTGTCACTTCCATCAACAAGTTACCAAATTCACCAAGTCAACGTCCTTGAAGTTGTAACATTTAATTCGAAATCAAGGTGTTAAACCCTCAAATCAACGTTATTGAAGGACGAAATCAATTTGGAGAAGATCAAATCAGCGATTCTACCTCCAAAATTTCAAATCCAAAAGATATCGTGCTTGAAGAGAAGAATCAGAGAAATTAATTAGAGATTGTAACCACTTTATTTTTTTAATTCAATAAAATTTTATTTGTACAATTTTTCTTTTTTGTTAATTTTACAGACAATAAAATTTGTGTTACATCATGAATCAATAATCCAGTATGTCTGTTGGCATGACGAACTGATATAAGTATCATCACAAATGATGACAACATGACCATCAGCTACAAAGGATCTCTCATTGTTTCTAAAGGTAAGAAACAAAATTCACTTCATCTCTAATGAAGAGGTCAATGCAATTGTAAAAAATTCATCCATTGAGTTGTGGCATAAAAGACATGGACACTTGAATCAGAAAGGCTTGGACTTTTGGCTAGGAAGAAACTCCTTCCTGAGGTAACAAATATGCAACTACAAACCCGTGTTGATTGTTTGGTTGGAAAATAACTTAGAGTTGCATTTAAGAGTTTTTTTTTCATCTAGAAAATCTCATCATTTAGATTCGGTGCATATCAATTTGTGTTACATGAAAGATAGAAGTTTTTGTGGTGATGATTTCTTTAGAAAAGTCTAGTGCTTTACTTTGAAATTCCTTGCCAAATTTGGTGATGAGTCTTGAAGTAATGCGCCAACCAACTGTAGACAAAGTGGATAGGGAATGTTGAATGCACGTGGGATGGTCTTACAGAATTCGCGATCTTGTTTAAGCCTTTGTAAATGCTCGCTAAGACGGGAACAACAAGGCCCACCATTTGCCCACTTGCCATAATGCTCGCCATTTTGAATGTACTAGGGCCTATCAAGTTGATGTCGTCGCTGGGAAGAACAAATGTGCAAAGCCAACAAGCTAAGTAAGCCGCCAAATGTGTTTCTTCTCTCGAGCTCTCTTTAACACCAAGCTTTGAAAATGAAGCCTTCTCCGCGGGGCTCCATTCTCCATGTATGGCGAAGTCGCTAAGTGGATTATGAGTTGATTTGGGACGGACAATCTTCTTTTCTCTACGTGGAGGAGGTGAATGGTACCTAACAGTCTTCTTGGACCAAAATCTAATCCACTTGTTAATGGATACTTGAGAAGGTTGATCTCCATTAGCACTCCTTTGAAGCAGATGATAAGCATGAAGTAAGTGGTTGCAAGAGCGATGGACGAATCTACTTCCTACCTCATCAACGCCGGTAAGCTCCTTGGCATACGGAACAACTTCATTGTAATGAAATCCGATCATAGGAAGACCCACAAGAGTGTGTAGATCCCACAGTGATATAGATAATTCTCCAAGGGAAGTCAAACAAAGTGTTGGTAAGTAGACACCACGCCTCGAAAAATGCCTTGACTATGTCGGAGTTGCAATCATACGTGAACAATGAAGCATACACCGAGTCGTATATTTGTGCCGCAAGAAGCTTGTGCTCACACCGACTGAGGATGTCTTCGGTCCATTCCCAATATCCCTTGATGTAGTGAAACTCGCCAATGAATTGGATTGCATCCCCCCACTTGGCATTGCCTTCAATGATGCGGCGACCTAATGTTGGCAATAGAGTTGGCTCATTTGATTGCTGATGATGAGTTGCTTGTAAAGCCCACACCTTGGAAGTCTTGCTCAAAGGAATCTCTCGGGACCACTCATCCAAGTAAAATGGATTCATCAACCTTGGCCATTGCTTTGCATATCGACCAACAAGGGGTTCGTGAACCGTCAAAATTATGCTGTTCTCCATGGTTTGACTCTCATCGTCAAGGATCACCAAGTATTGGACTCCAGAAGAAGAAGAAATATCTTTGAAATAAACCATTACAAGAGCTGTCAAAATACAAACAAAAGAGTGAGACATATAAGGCATACGTGATGCTTTGTTTTCGAATAAGATGCAATGTGCACCAAAAATCATAGGCTCTCACAATAAACTCATTCAATTCCTATGAGTCAATTGAGAACTATCTGCCAATGATATTTTTGAGAATTGATGCAAAGATAGAAAAGAGTGATCACCCTAACAAAAAAAAAAGAGTCAAATTCAGAGAAGTGAAAGAAGAGCAGCTTCTTTTGATCATTACGACAAGCAATTAACATGTGACATAGAGTATAACAATTGTTTGGCAGACGGGAATATTATCCTTACCAAGTGAACTATCAAATGAAAATAACTCAATCAACAAAATCAGAAGAACAAAGAATGGTTGCTGAAAATTTTTGCTCTTCGGGATGATCAGTGAAAGAAAAAGTCCTGAAGCCTATCCTTTTTATATAGGTGGGTTAGTGTTTCAAACAAGAAAGTTTCTATTTTCCTGCAACTTGGAGCCAAAGGAAGCAAGAATAAGGGAATTTTCCCTTGGTTGAATCATGGAAATTATTATCAATTTCTTGCCAAAATTTTTGGCAGAGTCAGGAAGATTTCTGATTGAAGCACCAATCGTCACATTCAAAGTTGGAAGGAAACTTACCAAAGTTTTGCACTCTTCAGTTGGAAAAGTAGTATAATGACCTGGTAAAAATTTGCTGCAAGAAAGAAGGAAAGAAATTTTCTATACATTAGGAAACAAAGTTGCATGTTGTGTTGGCTTCAAATTGAAAGGAAATTGGTGCTCAATGATGTCTCATACAAATATTTAAGCGTGTTTGGCTATAGGGTATTTGTGCACATTTCAAAATATGAAAGATCCAAACTTGACGATAAGAACAAATCGTGCATCTTCTTGGGTTATGATCATGAAGAGTTGGCTACAGATTGTGGGACCTAGCTAACAAAAAAGTCATCAAAAGTAAGGATGTCGTGTTCCTTGAGGATTAGATAATTGATGTCAAACAAAAATATGAGTCTAAATCATATATTTCTGATGACTTAGATCCAATTTCTTCGCCTACGACTCAGAATCATGGGAGATGTACGGGATCTCACGCCACCTGTACAGGTTGATGATATTTCCCTTGTTCCACCATTAGAGGAAGAGGTCAGAAGGTCCACCAGACAAAGACAACATTCTACCAGATATAGCCCACATGAGTATATAATGCTCACTGATTGGGGAGAACTAGAGAATTTCACAAGTCATATCACATGATCAGAAAAAGAAGTGGTTGGAGACCATGAAGAAAGAGATGAAATCCCTACAAGAAAATCACACCTATGAGCTTGTAAAGCTGCCAAAAGATAAGAGAATACTGAAAAATAGACAGGTTTACAAACTAAAAATTGATGAACATAACTCAAAACCAAGGTACAAAATGAGACTAGTTGTAAAGGGATTCAGTCAGAAAATAGTGTTGATTTTGATGAAATATTCTCAGCTATGGTGAAGATGTCTTCAATCAGAATTGTTCTCGGAATTACTGCCAATTTGGACTTGGAGATTGAACAACTTGATGTAAAGACTGCATTTCTTCATTGAGATTTGAATGAAAAAATTTACATTGAGCAACCGGATGGATTCAAAGTCAAACGTAAGAAAAACCTGGTGGCATGTTAAAAAAATAGCTTGTATGGCTTAAAGCAAACCCCGAGATAATAGTATATGAAATTTGACACCTTCATGTTTGATCATGGCTACAATAGAACCAGCTCTGATCACTGTGTATTCTTTAAGAAATTCTCTAATGATGACTTTATTATATTGTTATTATATATGGATGACATGTTGATTATAAGACATGATGCCAGCAAGATTGATAAGCTGAAGAAAGAGATCAGTAAGTTTTTTGCAATGAAAAATTTAGGACTAGCTAAATAAATTTTTGGGATAAAAATATCGAGAGATAGGGTAAACAAGAAGTTGTGGCTATCTCAAGAAAAGTATATCGAAAAATTTCTTAAGAGAAAGATAAGGAAGAGATGAAAAGGATATCATATGCTTCTATAGTTGGCAGTTTAATATATGCTATAGTATATACTAGACCAGACATTGCTCATGCAGTTGGTGTTGTTAGTCGATTTCTCTCTAACCCGGGTAAAGATCACTGTTCTACAGTGAAATAGATATTCAAGTATTTGAAAGGTACTTCCAAAGTTTGAATAAAGTTTGGTGATGGCTAAATTGTATTAGATAGATTTACATATGCAGACATAGCTGGTGGTGTTGATTTTAGGAAATCCATATCCGAATACCTGATGAGATTTGTAGGGAGAGCTATCTCTTGGTAGTTGAAACTTAAAAAATGCATGACATTATCCACAACGGAGGCATAATATATTGTTGTAACTGAAGTTTGTAAGGAGATGTTGCGGTTGAATAAGTTTCTTTAGGAATTAGACTTGAAGCAAGAAAATTACATGTTCTACTGTGATAGTCAGAGCGTGATTTACTTGAGTAAAAATTCTATTTTTCACTCAAGATCAAAACACATTAATGTGAAATACCATTGGATTAAGGATGTGCTTGATGAAAAGCTAATACAACTTGAAAAAGTTTATACTGATGAAAATGGTGCAGATATGCTTACGAAGTCTATACCAAAAGATAAGTTTGAAGCCTGTAAAAGCAGAACATGTTTGGTTGAATCTCCCCACATAAGGTAGAGGGGGAGAATTAATGGATATCCACTCATGTGAAGTGGAAGCAAAGTCATGACACCGAAAAGTGTCATTGAAAAAATAAAAAAGTTTAACCAAACAATTAAAGTCTAACCAAACCATTAAAGTTTAACCAAACCATTAAGATTTAATTGAGAATTTAGCACCAATCTTGCCTGTAAATAGGCATACTCGGGTATAGCAAAAACACACAAGAAGAAAAATAAAATAAAAGAGTTGAGTAAGAGAAAAATAGAGTATTTTGAGAGAAGAAAGAGGGAGAAATTTTTAGAAATTTTTTATTATCTCTTAAAATAATCTTTATAGTTTTCTTTGGTATTCCAAGTTGATAAATTTGAGATATTTGTGATACAAGAAATATTCTCTTGAAAATTATTTGTGTATCCCCTAGTTTATGGAAAGTTTTGTAAGCCTACTATACATATATTGAAAGTGTTTATCTGTATTACGATCACTTATTTTTTTCTCGATTTGAGTTTTCCACATAAAAATCTGTGTGACATTCTTGGTTTGATCTCATTTTTAAATCAAGCAGGTGGAATTTTTTTTTTCTTTTTCACTATATTCGTGCCATTTATTTTGGATCTCTTTCTCAAGAAACACTTGTGACCTTGCATTCAATGTAAAGGAAATATATAGCCCAGTATGGAAAAGATGGCACCCTCTTGCCACTGGTGTAGCTGTTGCTACTCTTCATGCTTGCTATGCAAATGAACTTAAGCAATTTGTTTCGAGGATAAGTGAACTAAATCCTGAAGCTATACAAGTGCTGCTGGCTGCTGACAAACTTGAAAAAGATCTTGTAGAAATGGCAGTTGCCGATTCAGCCGACAGCGAAGATGGTGGGAAGACAATAATTCAGGAGATGGCTCCTTATGAAGCTGAGGCTGTGATTATCAATATGGTGAGATCATGGACATGGACTAGAGTTGACAGGCTCAGGGAATGGGTTGACAGAAGTTTGCAACAAGAGGTACTCTTTCTTCACCTTTTGTTCTTCTTTTATTTTGCTTTACAATGGATGTTGTGTCAGGATGTCTCATTGACCTTCACATCCATACTTAGGTTGAAACATGGAACAGATTAGAATCGAAGAGATGAATTATGCATTTGTTTTGAACCTGATATGGTTTACCATACATTATATGATACCTTGACTTTCTAATTTGGCCATGCGCAATCATTAAGTATGATATTATGTATCAATTAAAAAAGAGAAAAAATTGTCTAGTCCCATACTATACTGTTAATTTTCCAGTTGTTCTGCAGATCGGTCCCTCAAGATCTTTGTTCTCTGTTGATTTTATAATCATTTTATAAAATAATTATGTAGTATTCTATATATTTTAGTTAACAATATGTTGTATATCCTAATCTGTGTGGGCTCTTCTTTGCAGTAGTGATTTAAACAAATAACCTTGAAAGCTTTTTTCCATGGATGCACTTTTCATTGAAACTGTCAGAGCTGCTGTAGTTGGTATCTTTGTCCAAGACAGGAACTAGGGGGACAGAAGAGGTAGACAAATCCCAGGAAGATATGATGTTGTAAATTCTAATAGCACTTCCAAAGGGGATTTTGGCAAGAAATAGATTTGTATAATTGATGAAGAAATCCAGGAGTTCTTATTTATCCAGCACACAATAGGTCCGGGCTAGAATTTTTCGATTTATATACTATTTCTTTCCTAAATTTATTGCTCTTATTTTTTTTATTTAAAGTTACAAAAATAAGTCTTCATTTCTTAAAACTAAAATTCTCTTTCCAGAAATATCTCTCAACTAAAGTAATATGACACTACTTTGTACAAAATATATACTTTTCAGCTTTCATTTAAAATTTTGTGTCTCATGAAATTAGAGCTTTTACTTTGAAACGGAGGGAGTATATTTAGCCATATACATGTACTCTTATCTAGCATTGAACCCCTAAAAAAGAAAGAAAAGAATCACCTATTAGAATCACCTATTAGGATTGACTCAAGTTATTAACTACTAAAAGCAGGCACATGTAATAAACTTATCTCCTCTAGTAATGAATACGTAGAATTAAGTCAAAGTCCATCTACTTGATGGAATTTTTTTTTTTTTTAATTATATGCAGAAGAATTTATGTACATAGAGGTGTGATTGTGTGTATAAATGTAAAGCACTGTAAGTTTTAGTTTGAGGATTTTGGGTTCCAAAATTCCCAAGTAATCAAAATTCCTTGCGAAAATTGAGTATTTGATCCTTAATTTAGGATTCAAGATTTCAGCTTTCAACGCATGTTTCCTTATTCAAGATTTCAGCTTTCAAGGCATGTTTCCTTTTTTGTACCACACAATTTCATTTTTGAGTGGGAAGTAGCTTTCCACGAGAAGTATAAAAAGGGATTTACAAACCCCTATACAATGTGCCAAAGGATACAGAAAAATATTGTACCATTCACAAAAATTTAGTCTATCTATCCTTCAGGGGACTTTAGATTAACAAAACAAGCCGAATGAAATATTATTTAAATTCGGTATGAATTTTTATTAAATTTAAAATCATGTTTGATTTTGGTTTGATAGTTAAATAAATATAGTTTAAACAAATTTTAATTGGAGCGAAAACAAATCAAACTTGAATAACTTAATATTTTTAAATATATTTTAATATTTTTTAACTAATAGAAACGTGCTCAAATCAAATTTCAAATTTTATTAAAAAAATTCAAAACTTGATTTGTTAAATTTGAGTGTGTGATAAATCAATTCAAATCAACTTTTAGTTATCAATTTCAAGTCTAATCTAGTTATTTTTTAGTTCATTCATTGTCCTAGAGACACACATATCTGAGTTGTATCCTCAATGCCCTAGACACACACACTTCCACAGTACTTACAAAGCACAGAATAACAGAACAAGCAGAATCAATAAATAGTTAAAAGTATTTGCAGTTGTCTAAATTCAAATTAGTTTCCTCTTCCTTTATACAAATTTCAATAAATGATTATTTATTCTACTTATATTTTAATTACTTGTTATTAACAAAAAAATACTCGAATTACTCTATAAAAGTTGCATAGTTTCAAACTTCCTCTCAACCTCTAGTAGGACTAAAAGCACATTAGCAATTAGCAATACAGTTCGCCTAATAAAATTGAAACTTTTATTTTGGATTGTATAAATCAGAACTATTTAAATGCTATTGAAATTTGACTCAAAAGACTAAAGTTAAAGTCTTAAAATTATGATGTATTTAGTTCAAATTCACTGAAAGTGTGAGTATCAATAAACTTTTAGGATAAATTTCAAAAATATCCTTCAGTTTTAGTTTATTTACAAAAATCTAGTTATCTTTTGAAATTACAAATATCCCCTTAAATTTTATTTTTATTTTATAAATACTCTCTCAATTGGTGCAATTTGTAAAATAAAAATAAATGTCAAGAAATTTTTTATAATTTATAAATTTAGATGGATTTTTTTATTAATACTCAAAGCTCAATGATAATTTTTGCAACTTACTATAACAGTTGATTATTAGTAGTTGATAGTTGATTGATGTTGTATGTGATGACAATGTATGTAATTGTTTTATTTAAAAAGAAAAAAAGAAAAAAAAACTCTTTAATGTTGAAAATGAGTTTGTCATGTGTATATTATTTATTTCTCTGTCTGTGACTCTAATCCTACTACTTTCATTTGTTATAAGCTAAGCAATAAGCTTTGGGAAAAAAATCAACAGAAGATCGATAAGGTTCAACGGGAAACTATGGAAGCTAGATCTCTTCTACAGAGTATCACTTTAGTAATTTGTGTCTCAATTCAAAAATTTCGAAATATTTGTAAGGGCTAATAAAATATTGTGCTATTTATGATCATTTTATCGTAAACTATAAATCTATCTAATTGGACTTCATATTCTTTATTACATACCTAGGATCTCACTATATTAGAATGATTATAAGTTACTGATGACGTAATGTTCAAGTAGTACGGTTGAGATGTTAAAACTCTACAATATGAAAAACAGACTTTTAATTCTGAGTACCACCAATATGTACATATTTGTCTACTTCCTTGATAGTAGTTTCTTCTGTTCAATAATGATGTAATTTAATTTAGGACTATTGATTGTACTTAATTAATTTTTGATATAATTATTAGTATGAATGACGTAATTGATCATTTTTATCAAAAAAGAATGATTATAAGTTGATCGTCTACATAAGAAGAAGTAATATAATATTTTCTTCCCTTTAATATATGATTTAATTTGATTTGGAGCTGCTTGCAATTAATTAATCTTTGATATATTGATATAATAGTGAATTCATCTATAATATTAAATGATATAATTGATCATTTCTCTCTAAAAAAACATAATAATTATAAGTTGAAAGAGAAGGAAGATACAATAGAGTGATTTACTCGTTAATTTGACTAATTTTTTAAATACAAGAGTGAATAATTTGGTTAACTTAATTAAGATCATTTCTGTTTACTCGTTAACTTCACCAATTTTTTAATTGTAATAGTGTATAATTTAGTTAAGTTAATTAAGATATTTTGAATTTTTTTGACCAATTTAACTGATACTGCAAGTTGGAAATTTCATAAACTTTAATATTCCAAAAGATTTAATGAGATATGTTGGTCAAGATCAAACAAATTGTCTTCGTTCTATAGCAAACATGACATTCAGTTTGTGACAGAGTAATAGTACTTGGGATTTTTAGAATGTAACCTTGTTTGGTTATGTTTTAGTAAAGATATTTCATTTCCAGTATTTTCTTTGAAGTTTATTGGTTTTCGGGAGAAAATAAAAGTATGTTTGGTTAATTGAGTATTTGAGAGAAAAAATATAAGATTGGGAATGAAATTATGTTTGTTGGAGTATAGTTTTTGCCATTTTTAGTATGTGAAAAGTGAGAAAATTAAAAATATGTTTAGTTGTATGTTTTTATAAGAATTTTTTATTATTTTATAATATAATATTATGATAAGATGTTAGTGGTAGAGTCCCATTTCAATATTAATGATAAAATGCTAATTGTGAGGCTCATCATTTGATGTTGGAGGATAAGATATGTATATTATATTATAAGTATATAATAATTATGGAATTCACTTTTAATATTTAGTTTATTAAGATGATTTGTAAACGATGTATTCCATTGCAATAATATTATATAAAAATAACAATATAATACATATATATATATATATATATATAGTACCGATAGATTCTAATAGTGTAATATATAGTTGAAAATTAATTATAGAGAGTTGGAAAGTATTTTTAGTAGGAAAATGGGAAGATGAAAGGAAATATTTGTAATAAGAATGAGTAAAATAAATATAATTTATGTATTAAAATAGGAAAAATGTGAACTCCCATATGAAACACAAACAGAAAAAGGCTTTAAGTTAGTACTTGTGAGTAATTAAAACTTTGGATTCTAACCCTCATCTTTAGTAGACAGCATATCACAATAACAATCAACAGAAACATGAAATAATTCATGCTTCAAACTAGGGATGGGCATCGGATCGGTTAGTTGGATTTTTGGGTAATCGGATCGGGTACCCGACACCAATCCGAAATACTCGAGTATTGGGTGCCCGAATTTTTCGGGTACCCGATACGTTGGGTTTTGGATTTTTCTTTAAAAAAAAATTATATTAACTTTGGTTTTATTTCTCTCGAATCTCAAGTCCCCCTTTTCTTGTTTTTTTAATTTTTTTACTCTTTCTCTCCCTTTTTCCTCCTTTTCTCTTCCTCTTTTTCTCTTCCCCCTTTTCTCTTCCTCTTTTTCTTTTACCTTTTCTCTTTCTTCTTTCCCATTTTCTCCTCCCCTATTCTTCTTCTTCTTCTTACCCCTTCCGGAATATCCTCCTCTCTTCTTCTTCTTTCTTTTTCATTTTTTTTTCTTTCTTCCTCCCCATTTCTCTTCCCCCTCTTTTTTTTTTCTTTTTCGTCATTCTTCCTATATTTTTCTATTCAACCGGAAATGAATTTGAGGGTTTGGGACTAAGAGTTTTCCCTTATTTAAAAAGACAAGTACTGAATTCTATATTGACCACTGATAAACCTCCATACACATTAGTGCAATACCCAACATACACTCTTTATGATTGTCAAACAATCAGAAGATATATCAAAGTGTTGCAGTATGTACACAAGACTATCATCATATCTCAAGTCTGAAGACTAGTCGTGTACTATCGCAACACAGAAATTCTTATTTCGACAGGTAAAGCCTCCAGCTAAGAATTTCTTGCGGGTCATGTTCGGTGTGCTTGTTCTCTAACAAGCACCCACATACATGCATTTGCATCTCCACGCTAATACCAATAGAATGTGACATCCTCGTCTTACGAGCATGCATCATATGTGTGAGTCTTAATGAGTTATTTGATGTCCCATCTCAAAAAGCTCTTGACTCGGAACTTATTTAAGACCAAAACTTTAGAGGCATGTTCCATGATCGCCATCATATGCACGACCATGCCCGTAGCTAAATTTGATTTAAAGATTTTATCTAATGTACAGAAATAAGATGCAAGACATAAGATAAAGAGAATACATTTTCATTAATATGATCCCCAATAAGTTTTTCTTTAAAAAGAAAAAGAGTATAATACAATCAATCCCACTTGCCCTAGCTCCAATTGCCCATATATCTAAGGCCCATTTTCTCAAGATATCTGTCGAATATCTTATGTGCTAAGGGTTTAGTAAGTTGGTCTGCTATATTTTCTGCTGAGACAACTCGATCCATAATAACGTTGCCTTTACCAATGATCTCTCTGATCAAGTAATATCGTCACATTATGTGCTTGGGTCTTTGATGAGATCTTGGCTCCTTTACTTGCGTAATGGCTCTATTATATCACAGTAAATCATAATTGGATCAACAACGAATGGAACTACACCCAACTCTTAGATAAAGTTTCTAATCCAAACAGCTTCTTTTACTACATCTGATGCAACAATATAGTCAGCTCTGGTGGTAGAGTCTGCAGTCGTCTCTTGCTTGAAACTCCTTCCAACATATAGCACCACCATTCAGAATGAATATGTATCCAGACATGATCTTTGAGTCATCTATATCGGACTGAAAACTAGAGTCTGTATATTCTTCTAGTTTTAGTTCTCCATTATCGTATATCAGAAAGATATACTTACTTCTTCTCAAGTACTTGAGGATCATCTTAACGGCTTTCCAGTGTTCTTCTCCTGGATTAGACTGATATCTGCTTTTGACACTTAGAGCATGTGCTATATCAGGCCTTGTACATAACATTGCATACATTATGTTCCCTATTGCAGAAGCATAACGTATGCGAGCCATCATTTCTCTCTCTTCAGGTGTCTTGAGAGACATAACCTTAGAGAGTGAAACCCCATGACTCATAGGGAGCAATCCTCTCTTGGATTCCTCCATGCTAAACCTTTTTAGCACTTTGTCTATGTACATGAATTGGGATAGTCCGATCATCCTTCTGAATCTAACTTTATAGATCTTTATCCCTACGATAAAAGATGCATCTCCCAAGTCCTTCATGGAAAACTGATTAGATAACCAAGTCCTCGTTGACTACAACATCCCTACATTATTCCCAATATTAAGATATCATCAATGTAGAGCACAACAAATATAACTGCACTCCCACTAACCTTCTTGTAGACACATGGTTTATCTGGGTTCTTATGAAAGTCTAACATTTTGATCGTTTTATCAAACTGATGTACCAACTCCTCGAAACTTGTTTGAGTCCATAAATGTAACACCCCTTAACCTAACTGCAGAGCCTAAACAAACTGATACAGTTAAGTCAAGAAATGTTAATTTTTTTTTTCATCTTTACTAGAGTTATGGTTTTTAATAAAAGTTCCCATTCTTAGCTATAAGAGAAAGAACTTGAATCATTTTTAACACACCATATACATATATCAAAACTGAGTACATCTGTTTACAAAACCATAGCAGAGCGGCTTATTTAAAAACAAAACTATGTTTTCAAAATAAACTACAAAACATGTCGAAGCATGGCATATGAACAAATCTCTGTCCGACCGCTCTAGAGACTTAGTCAACCTCTAAACCTGTACATTTCCACCTGCATCACATGAATCTAATGAGCTAAAGGCTCAGTAAGGTGAAACTGATGCAATAACAAATAACATATATGCACATCTCATAAATCATTAAATGCAATATTCTATTTAATAATTTTCATTCATAAATCATTCTTTAGGGCCCTTGAAGTGTGGTACCTAACTAATAGTGATAGACCATAGTTTTCGGAACCTGTTCATAATGATTGGCCAATAAGAGAACTAATACGGGGTTTCCATACTTGGTCTTTCAACCTCAGGTATAAGCCGTATTCTATCTCATTCATTGTGGCTTTCCTATACCGGTTTTTCAACCTCAAGTATTTGCCACCATTTGTTGGTCCGCCGGTCCCTCCCGCGTCCCTCGTCTACCCGACCATCAATCAAGTACCATACTTCCTTTTCAAAAACCTCATTATATCCTTAATAGTATCACGCTTCATAAACCATAAATGCATCAAACATTACATCATTTGACAAACAACAACAATCACATTAAAACATGAACAAACATTATATGATTCTTGTGATACACCAAATGAAAGCTTCAACTTACCTCAAGTCCACTTTGTGCTAGGTGAAAAGGCCAATCTCTTTGGAAGATAGGATGTGTTAAAGGCCTAACATAATCAAATCATGTACCATTTAATATCCTTTTTAAATCATTTAGTCTATTCTAGTTAAAGTTTATATACACTTTTCAATCTTTTGTAAAGAATTACATATCAATTACATAACCTTAAAAACAATGCATACTCCATATTTTACTACTAATTCAAAATATTAAACATTAGGGCAGCCATTAAATAACTAATAATTCAAATATGATTATTAGGGCAGCCCCTAAAACATGAACACAATCCGAATTAAAATGACGTAAACTTGATTCTAACCTTCAAATTAAGCAAACTAATTGCTATTGTTTTCAATCATTCAAAGAAACTTCCAAACACCATATAAGCATTACAAAATCAATAGAAACAAGTAAATTAAACAATTTCACAAGACTATCAATTTTGCTAAAAATTAGCTTAACTAGCTTGGTTTTGGCTTCAAGTGTAACTTACTTAAGTTTTCAATCCTACAAAAGCATACTAAAACATGTAACCATCCAAGATACTACAAATTCATCATAAGAAACATTGAAAAAGAATATACCTTGATTAAGTTGGATTTAAGCTTCAAAATCAACGGTTTTCAAGCTTAAAAGGATGGAAACTTGTTCTAGCTTGTGTTCTATGGATTCCTATGGATTGAATTCAACTTTTGTGAGTATGAGAGTGTAGAAATTTGGGAGAAACTTAGGAGAATAAGGGCTGGTCGTTTTTGAGGTGCTTCCACATGAAATATGGATGAAAATGATTTCTTTGACCTTTCAAAGAGAGGTAAGTGGAGGGTGATGATTGGTTGCATCATGCTTGGTGTCTTCTCATGCCAAAAGCCACGTTCATGGGCTTAGGAGATGACAAAAATTGATGCTTTGGTGTTATAATCAAGTGCAATGCGGTTTAGAATGGTTTTATGCAACCTAGTCAACCAACCAATCAAATTGCACCATTGTGCATACTTTTAGTTCTTAGCCAATGTAACATATTTCAAGTAAATATTTAGACAATTAATCACTTTAGCATATAACTAGTATGGAGCAATACAAATAATTCATTTCATAGCCATTCAACACATCAATCTTCCTTAACCGAGATACCGAGCTTTTCACTGCAAAAAGGGCACTTAAGGAATATGTTAAATTAAGAAATGAAAGTTTGATCTCATATTTCATGTACTAATGCATGTTAAATCATAACTGAAGCATATAATAACAATTATTCATGTTCGTGCAATCATGCTATTTGTAAGCCATAATTCAATAATGCACATTGATTAGATGCAAATTCATGCAAAATGCTTATTATTGGCTATATAGGAGAGAATTGAGAATGGGCATTACAATCCTTCCTTCCTTATAAAAATTTCGTCCTCGAAATTTGACGTACCAAATAATTCCGAATACTTGCTCTGCATTTCTTCTTCTCTTTCCATGTGGCCTCTTCTACAGAATGATTCCTCCATAATACTTTAACAAGTCGAATCTTTTTCGTTCTCAACTCTTTTTCCTTCTGATCTAGAATTTGCACTGGAACCTCTTCATAGGCTAAATCATGAGTCAATTCCAACGGTTCATAACTCAACACATGAGAAGGGTTTGAAATGTACTTTCTCAACATAGACACATGGAAAACATTGTGAACAGTAGATAATGATGGAGGTAAGGCCACTCTATAAGCTTTATCACCACTCTTTCGAGAATCTCGAATGGGCCGACATACTTGGACTGAGTTTTCCTTTCTTTCCAAATCTCATAACACCTTTCATGGGAGCTACTTTTAAGAACACATGATCCCAATGGCAAACTCTAGATCTTTTCTCCGTTTATTGCATAACTTTTCTGTCTACTCTGCGCAATCTTCATTCTCTCTCGTATCTTCTCCACTACCTTAGCGGTATGTTGAACTATTTCTGGACCAAGTAGGCTTCGTTCTCCAACTTCATCCCAATGAACTGGAGATCTACATTTCCTTCCATACAATGCTTCATAAGGCGCCATTCCAATTGTTGATTGGTAGCTATTATTATAAGTAAACTCCACTAATGGAAGCTTTGCATCCCAACTCCCTTGAAAATCTAGCACACAAGCTCTTAACATATCCTCTAATATTGAATAACCCTTTCTGATTGCCCGTCACTTTGTGGATGAAATGCTGTACTGAATGCAAGTTTTGTTCCCATGGCACTGTGTAAGCTCTTCCAAAATATAGATGTAAACTTAGGATCTCTGTCAGACACTATTGAAACTGGCACCCCATGTAATCTGACTATCTCTTTAATATATTGTTGAGCATACTGGTCCATATTGTATGTGGATTTCACTGGAAGAAAATGGGCTGATTTAGTTAATCTATCAACAATCACCATATGGAATTATACCCCTTTTGTGTTCTAGGTAATCCAAGCACAAAGTCCATTGTAATGTGCTCCCATTTCCACTCTGGAATCAATAAAGGCTTCAACAACCCTGATGGTCTTTGATGTTCAATCTTAACTTGTTGACAAGTTAGACATTCAGCCACAAATTTTGCTACATCTCTCTTCATTTTAGGCCACCAATAATGTTGTTGTAAGTCCTTATACATTTTTGTGCTACCTGGGTGTACTGAGTAAGGAGTAGTGTGAGCTTCTTCTAAAATATCTCCTTTCATGGCCTTGTCAAACGGCACACACAGTCTCCCTTTATATCGAATAATTCCATCATCAGTAATAGAGAAGTCTGGCCTCTTTCCAACCTCAATCATTCTTTTCAATCTACACAAATGTGTGTCCACCTTTTGACCTTCTCTAATTCTATCTTGAAGTACAGGTCTCAACACTAAGGCTGACAACAAACACTTTTTCCCTTTAGGTACAATTTCAAGCTCTAATCTCTGCAAATCCAGTAATATTGACTTTTGTATAACAAAAAGAGAAGACGTGGATTTTCTGCTCAATGCATCTGCAACCACATTCGCTTTACCAGGATGATAGTTGATCACACAATCATAATCCTTCACAAGTTCTAACCATCTTCTTTGTCTCATATTCAACTCTTTTTGGGTAAAGAAGTACTTCAAACTCTTATGATCAGTGTATATCTCACACTTCTCACCATACAA
>JAGSPU010001059.1:0-25815 GCA_019321725.1 Paulownia fortunei
TGATTTAACTTAAAACAACGGCCGATCGATGTCATGATAACCCCATATTTGAAACAATTTAGTACAAATTCCTATTCGAAGATGTTGGATAGTCGAAAGATGTGGTATTAGACACTACAAAAATTTTCAAAAAACTATTGAAGTTGTATGAATATATAATTTTAATTAGTTCTACACAATATAATAATTATATTAAAAGGAGTTTCATATAATACAATCTGATAAACAAAAGACGATGCTTTGTGAAATCACGATCCTTCCACTCCAGGTTTCAATCTAATTGATTCAAACACCAAAGTTTTCCAATCAAAGCCTTCACACCAATGTAACTAAGTGGGCATTTTCAGCACTAAATTAATTATATTTAATAATTTATATTGTGATATTTTCAACTCATTAAATCACAAAACTGAGTTTAGGAGAGGGAGAAGGAAAAAATTCAGCAAAAGGCTGGAAACTTTTCTCTAAAATAATGTTTCTTTAAGAGAGAGAGAGAGAGAGAGAGAGAGAGAGAGAGACTAACTTTGATTGGAAGATAACTATATCTTGTAGAAAAGTTGTATTTATCTTTCCTTTTGTAATTATCTAAAATTCATAATTCTAGATAATAGTTAGAAATATAAAAAAGAATTATCTCATATTTATTTATTATATAATAATTCAACATATTCCCGATAAATCTTTGATTTTTATAATTAATACCTAATTTAGGAAATAATTTTTTATAATTACAAGTATAATATAATTTGTTGCTTATAATTCATTACAATGTTTAGAAAGTGGATTGGGAGATTATGGACCTATAATTACAAACTCCAATAATTTTGGATAAGTAATTAAACTTTTTAATTAATTCATCCAATTTATTAATTTCAAAATTACTCCACTAAAAATCTGAAATTGCACTCTTGTAATTATGAATAATTTACTTAATTAACACTAAGTAATCCATCAATATAATCATTACATATAGTTTGACCCTCCATAGACGATTCATAATTAGAGTTATATTTTCCGTTAACCTCTCCAAGTACCTCTTGTTTCTTTTCTGTCGTTAATTCACTAGTGAATAGTTAATTTATAACCATATTATAAATTTGAGCACTCTACTATTCAATTTCAAAATTAACTAATTAAAGGAATTTCCCACGAAAATGTATGAATTCTATATCTACAAGTTATACTTCCAGCAAACTATCCCAATATGATAACAAAATACAAGTGCTTAGAAATACTAACTAACAAACCTTTAACGAGCAAATCAAGGATCATACTAAAATAAATAAGAGTCTATAATCACTCAAAATTAAGATCAACCCATATATGATCACCTATTGATGTTATTTGAATTTTTAGAAAATAAAAGAAATTATGTGAAAATTCAAATTACATTTGGTAAAGCATATATAATCACATTATATAAAGTATCTCCATTATGATGTTGCCCCATCAATAGTCCAGATAAGACTATTATATTTTTAATATTAATGAACCACACTAATAATGATTTAACTAAATATCCCAACTTTAATAAATTTTATTATTGACTAATTTGGTTCATTATCTATAATTTTAATCCTCTCGTATATAACACTTATATATTAAGATTATGGTTACATTAATAAATATAGATTTTCTAATATTTATAAACATACCAATATGAATAAAAATAAGTATAAAATATTATTTTATTAATTAAATAATTAATATAATAATACATGCTTTTAGGGCATTATCCCCAACAATCTTTCATTTGCCTTAAAATAGGTGAGGCATGTCTCTTAGTCCTATGCTACAACTTTAAAGTTGCAAACCGAAGTGTAGGTTATGTCAAGTAATAAATTTTTCGGGAGTTCGAGGTCGATTTGAAGTTTTCAGAAGTATATTTCTTAAAAGATGGCTTTATGTGGTTTAAAATATAAAAAAAAATTATACTATAACTAAGAAATCAAAGTAATAAAAGTATTAGGGATCCGCTTTTGAGTTTTTGATAGAAAAATGATTATTTATTATTTTTTTACCTCTTTTAAATGCTACTATTGGAATCCATATACAATAAAGGTTCCAATGAGAAGATGTTATCAAATAACTCATGTATTAAGGTAATCATGATATTGTCTTAATGTTTATAGATTATCTCTTAACATCAATACTTATTTATGAGATTAAGATTTATGCACAAGTTTGTTTACAACAAATCAAGGTTTCATATTAGCAGTCGGTGGAGTAAAACCGTACAATAAGTTAAATGAACTCAAGTATTTGTTGTGTCATTGGTGATACAAAAATCAATAATCATCACTAAACAAGAATAGTTTTAACACTAACACATATTTATGGGATTAAGTATTTATGCACACATTTGTCTATAACAAATCAAGGTTTCACATTAGCAGTCGGTGGAAAAGAACTGTACAATAAACTAAATGAATCCAAGTATTTGTTGTACCATTGATGATACATAAATCAAGAATTACCATAAAACAAGGAGGGTTTCAATCAAAAATTAAAATAATAATATAACATACCTAACCATTATGCACTTTTATAACCGTTCATCTTCCTCCATCAAGAGGTTTACCCTTTCTTCTCAACTAAGTAAAATTTAGAAAGACATAACGAAATTAGAACAGACTAAAAATAGAAGAAAAACTACAAAATACATTTCTATTACTACTAAAAACTTACAGTACTATTAGAAAACTTACCCTAAGGAAAGACAACAATAATTTTTTTTTTCTTCCTCTAAGAATTTTTGTGTGTCTTGAATACCATCCAAGAGTCGCTATTTATAATAGAAGAGTGTCTAAATTGGCATCTCCAAATTCAATTTAAATGTGATCTAAATTCACATATCTTTTTTAGATTAGAATTTTGTCACATATTTTTCTCTATGTAATCAGCTGATTTCAAAAAATTGATCAACATAAAATTGTGCATTTATCTATTAGCTTCGTTTTTCAACTTGAATCATATAATTCCAACCACTAGAGAGAAAGTTATGCTTGATTTAAGGAGATATGTCAATATAGATAAATCTCTTCCAATGCACACACTTGGATGAATTTTCTACTTTAATCAAAACTGAATTGGACTGAACTAATAGAAAAGTCTTAGTTCTATCTCTTGACTTTCAAATTAAGTAAGATTCAAGTCCATAGGGACTTTGGACATGGAGTTATGCCTAAAATACAAAAACTACACAAGTCGAAAAACATGCTTATTTTAAATTTAATGCAAGCCTAGCAATCACTTGTAAAGTCCAAGTGATTTTTTGCATATATTTTGATCTACGTATGATGGATTTAGGTAAATGTAAAGTAAGTTTACTACCATTCCACAATTCTAAGCGTGTCTTTTGGATAAACTTGGATGGTACTACATTCAAAATGTGTATCATAGTTTGTAGTACGTAACCCCAAAATGAATCTGGCAATGAAGAGTAGCTCATCATGGACCTCACCATATCAAGTCAAGTTTGATTTCTCCTCTCAGCAACAGTATTTTGTTGAGGAATTCTAGGTGTTATGATACCATGCTCCAGCATATAGTCCTTGAACTTAGTGTTAATATGCTCGTCTTCTCAATTTGATCTTACAAACTTTAAGGATTTACCTAATTGCCTTTCGCCATCTGCTTGGAATTCTTTAAACTTCCAAAACTTTCACATTTCCCCTTGTATTATGTAAACAAAACCATATCTTGAATATCACCAACAAATTTAACAAAATATTCTCAAGCACCTTTAGTTTGTATGGTCATAGGACTACAACCATCATTATGAACAAGCTCACATGGTTCTTTGGCCTAGTTGCCTTTTTAATAAAAGGTCTCTTAGTAATTTTACATCCTACATAAGATTCACAAACAGGAAGAGTGCCAACTATTAGCTCTTTTAAAGGACTATCCTTTACTAATCCAATCTAGATTAATATGCCCTAACCTTAGGTTCTAAAAATACATTTCATCCTCTTGAGAAATCTTTTCTCTCTTAGGCTTAGGATATTCTACTTTAAAATTTTGGGTAAAAATGGCATTCTAAGTAAAACTTTGTACATTGCATAAAGCCTATTGTGATTTTAGCCAAGTTCCATCATTTGAAAGGGGTCAAAATGTCATTTTACTATTTTATCTGTAAAAAGTGCAATACCTTTATAATTTCTAGAAAGTTCAAGGATTTACTGTGAATTTCCCTTTAGCCTCACCTTGGTGAGGTGGTTTTGGCCTCACCCATGCAAAGCCTTGTCTGGCCTTGTCTCTTTTTCTTTTTTTGTTTTTAAATGATGGTGTTATCCTATCTTCCTTGAATTTTCTTTATTGGACAAAATATACATATCAGGTTAAAGAAAAGTATGAAGATATTGAAAAATGAACATGGAAATTTTTTCAACTCTAAATTTGTGATCATAGCCAAGATTTAGAAAAGGGTCAGTATAGTCGGTGGCAGGAAAAAACTTGATAGTTCCTATTATTTAGCCATTAGAGTTAATTTATTTTGTTTATTGCTCTATCACATCTCTTTGATTTTATCTGAGAGTTGAATCATTACTAAAGCTTACAACATATGAGTTCTTATTAAAAACTCACAAATGATTGTATTGGACAAGGATGTTTCTCTGGGCGAGGCATTGCTTGATATTGCTTCGCCTAGGTAATTGTCTGGGCAAGACATTACTTTGTGTGCAGAGGTTTTAGGGCGAGACATTGCTTCAATCCGTGAAGTTGTCTAGGCGAGATATTGCTTAGCTTGAGGTGAGTGAGGTGATTTACAATTTACTGTCGACTTGACTAAGTGTTAGGTTGAAGAAGTTTTGCTTCTACTCTACGTTATGTGCATGAGTATGGAAGCTTTTCCCCTATCGAATTAAATGTTAGGGATGAGGAAGTTTTCTTCTACCGCACTAAGTGTTGGAGTGAGAAAACTTTTTTCTGTACTTTTTTCTTTGACCTCATCGAGAAATTTTAATTTTCTAATTATTTATTAGTAAATTCACCAATTCTCTATTAGAATGGTCTTTATTTATTATAAGAAGGAAAATAGCATCTGCGGAAGGGGCTTGGTATTTGTCAATAACCTCCAGAAATAAGTTTAAGATCTTTAGGGCCAACTGCAACTTTCTTAGCCTCGAGGGAGTCATTCCCACTTATGAGGTTTGACTTTTTGTCTTTAACCTCAAGGATAGAGTTTAAGGTCTCCTTGGCCAACTACAACTTTCTTGGCCTCAAAGGAGTGACTTCAACTTCTAAGGATATGCTACTTTACACATTGATTATTGGACCTCAACAAATTGTGTAGCTTTGGGAGGGCTCTTACTTTTCTTATTTAAGAAATTTCTAAGTTGTTATGCAGTACAATAATCAATGCTTCTCCTTGTAGTTTGTTAATAGAAAATATATATTCATTCCTCTCATGAAGGAAGTGATGGAAATACAAATTGCATAAATAATTTACCTCTTTTGGCCTCATCATAATTATATTTTTGTGCTCTTGTCTTAAAAGCCATTTTTTCCAAACCAGTACTATTTACGGGAGTTCTTATCGATATCTATTTTCTTCCCCTCAAGCTTGGTATTAACATCTGGTGATAGGGGTATAAGGTACAACTTCATCCAAAGCTTGGCTTCCCCTGCAAATTATCGCCACTTCCTGAACTGATGGATAAGGTGTTAAGGAATGAATTTTCCTCCCACTTTTCTAAGGTTTGTCTTCTTCCTCATTAATACTCAAAACATCATATTTTTGCCTCTGACTAATAATTTTTCTCCACAGGCTAGTATACTCCTAGGGAATCTCATGTTTTGGTGGAGCTTGGGCACACCTTTTCAGAAATTCTCCAATATCTCCAAGAGTAATAGATGATAATTGCATATATTGACATATTTTTGTATCAAATTCTTTATACTTTTCTTATTTTATTGTTGCTAATATTATAGTTTTATTAATATTTTGTGTTAGAGAATCAATGAATATAAAGAGATCAAAATAAGCCAAAATGAAACCAAATAAGACAACATATTGCGTGAGCAATGTGAGAGATAATATTTTATTGGATCAAATAAGCATCACAATTAGAAGAAAAGGGTTATTTTTGCCTAAGTCCATCATGTGTAGATCAAAATATACGTAAAAAATCACTTGGACTTTGCAAGTGATTGTAGGACTTGCATTAAATTCAAAATAAGCATGTTTCTAAACTTATGCAGTTTTTGTATTTTGGGCATAACTCTATGTTGAAAATTCCTATAGATTTAAATCTTGCTTTATTTAAAATTTAAAAAATAGAACTACAACTTTGCTCTTAGAAGCTTAGCCTAATTCAACCTTTATTATAGCATAAAATTCATCCAAGTATGTGTATGGAAAGGAATCTACTTATGTTGATACATCTTCTTAAATCAAGCATAATTTTTTCCATAGTGATTGGAATTATATAATTCAAGTTGAAAAATGAAACTGATATACAAATACACAACTTTCATATTGATCACTTTCCTAAAATCAACTAATTTCAAGTAGAGATACTTGGTTGCTACTCTCAAGTATAAGTTTCTCTCTTCTGTAGTTCTTCCTGTTTTGGTTCTTCTCGTCTTATTTGGTCCTCTTAGATGCTGGGGATGAGCTTTGGCACTGTTGGGATAGAGGCTCCTAAAGTTGCTTGGGCAGAAGCTTTGGACTGTTGAGATCTCGAAGATAGACATTTCTAAGGCCGTTGGGGCTCGAACTATTAAGGCTATGAGGATAAACACTCCTGACTTCCAAGGCTGTGGGGGTGGATGTTCTTGAGGCCAATAAGGGTAGCTTCTGAAGCTGCGATGACATGAGTTTTTGAGGCCTTAATGGACGAGCTCCAGAGGCCATGAAGGTGTGAGCTCCTGAGGCCTCTAGGCACGAGTTCCTGAGGTGCGATAGTGTGAGAGCTCTTAGGCCGTAAAGGCAAAGTTCTTAAAGGTGTGAACTCTCGAGGTCGTGAGGCTTGGGAGTCACTGGGTGCTAGCTCCTGGTACCACGAGGGTGGACACTCAAAGGAGTTGTGTGTTTTGAGGTGGACACTCCTGAGGATCGCTAGGCGCGAGCTCCTGACTACACAAAGCTTTTTCTTATCATGGTGGATTATTACTCTTTGGGATGGCAACGGGACAGGTTTCCCAAAACCTGAGACCCGCTCCGCCAAGGTTTTTAAAGACCCAAAATCGGCCTAGCCCTGGACTCATCGGGTATGGGTTAGACCCATTTTATAATTTTAAAATATTAAAAAATATTTTTTAAATAACACCACTAATTTTTTTTAAAAAATATAGTTTTTAAAATTTAATACTTCATAAATACATATATATTAAAATAAATAAATAAATAAAAACTAAATTAGGTAGGTTCAGGGTGGGGGTGAGTTAAAAAAAAAAAAGTAAGACCCTCCCTAAACTCATTTTTAAATTTAAAAATTCTCCCCAAGCGGGGCGGGTCTGGGATAGTTTTGGATTTGGACTCGCCCTATAGCCATCCCTAATCGCTCTTGCCGCCGCCTTTGCTAAGAGTCCTCCTGGGTGCTCTATAATACTATCACTCCAGCTGAACTCATTGTCGTTGAGGTAATGGATCATATCAACTGTAAAAACTTCATAGCTGTTGATCTTCTCTGTTGTCTTCCCATATTAAGGGCGTTGTGAACGTTAGCTTCCCAAGCTCTAGGTCTCATTAGCATTCCCAATGTCAAGCTAGGTTTTTCCAAAGATGGTGGTAAAATGATATGGTCTAAGTCTTTGACCTCTCTAAATCTTTGAAATTCGCCTCCTCATCATCCCTCCTCACCAAGAATTGATTATTGAATGGGTTACTGTTCATGATATGAACAAACGGTTAGGAGTCTTAGGGATTATCCTAAGGATAACCCTCCAATACTCAAATTAGAACTAGAGCAAAAGATTATAAGCAAATAACATAAAGTTACAAATGTTCAATGTAAATGACATATTTCAAAATAAAGAGATATGGGGATGGTGTGAACAGTTAGAACTTTATGAACCTGTGGATTTGAGTTATCCTTGTTATATATATATATATATATAAGAAATTAAACTCAAATTAAGTAGTTATTTTGTTAAAAGCAAAGTGAATTAACGTATGGATTACCAAGTCACTATAATAACATAATTGAAAGCTAAAGGAAAAACTCCAAACATATTTAGATGTAATATCAAACATGTTTAGATATGACGTCATTGTTTCCGAGGAAATAAGAAATAATAGAAATCAACTTAACACAATAAAATTTGGGTATGTAAACTTAGAAAGATCTCTTATCACAATAATATGATATTGAAGCAAAAGACAAACCACTCAACTTTCCTAACCCATAAATCCAAAAAGGAAAGTTATACAGATTTTGCTTCCCTTTGCCGCACTTTGATTTGTCCTTCATATCATTTTCCACAGAAACTGCGGGTAGAGTCAGAATGCTCAAAGTCTGCAATTTTACCATTTACCATTTCAATCTTCTCTTCTAATAGGCAAAGCAATGGTTTCAGATCATCAGGGTAAGTTGCTTCATGCACATGATTGTCATTCAAACACTTTGCTAAGAGTCGTTCCATCTCCAATGACTGGACATTCTTAGTTTCTTTATCTAGGTTCTTTAACAACCTTAACAAGTTCTGGCTAAGAAACCCTTCTTGGTCTATAGCGCTTGTGGTCTCCGGGGTGGAAGGTAAGTTCTTCAGTCGCTCGATTAAACGAAATGCTTCAGGGGAGAAGGCCAAACATCAGGTCGAGCTTCGTGTTCATTGTATATGATCGCACAAGCATCAACATTACATAACATTTTCAATTCATTCAATTTCTTTAGTAAACCAGACTTTCGTTTCCTAAATGTTCGCCTTCGTGCACTCTCGTTGGCTATTAACTTGTATCGAATCTTTGATCGAGCCATGGTGAAATATCGCACAAAAATTTCGGCAACTCGTTGAGGCTGGTCAAATATCTACGAGGTTTTTTGCAACAGGCAAACACTTACATGCACAGGTCTAGAAAAAAATGTAAATATAGACAAGTTGTATCTAATAGAGGAGGTTAAGATGATTTGATTACCATGAAAGAAAACCGACAACTTCATTAATATTTATTGACAAAGAAAAAAGAATATATACATTATTATAATGATACATTTCATTTGACCAGCTTTGGCAAAAATAGCTAAGCGTATCTGCCATTTTATGACTTCATAAAAGCACAAGTTCACTATAAAGTTTAGACGCATAACAGCATTGAATGTGATGGTCTCAACATTAGCTTACAAAATTAATGATCAAAATTGTGAACATCACATTGCGTATATAGCAAACTAGAATTTTGCCTTCTAAGTACTGGGATGAAATACATTGCAAACTTTCTTGATGACCTAATGTTTCGCAAGTGAAAGCTTTTGATAACAAGTACCTGCAGCCACTGGCCCTACAGAAATATACTCGAGCATAAAATTAGCAATCTGATGAGAGCAAAAGGAAAAGAAAAAATCCATGTTTCTCCACCAAATATATATAAAAAGAAATTCTTAATGTAATTTTATAGACAATCATTGTGATCCCTTTGAAGCTTTAGAAACAACCTCAATGCATGGTCACGTGTTAAAAAAAAATGTTAATGACAATATATCAAGTTACAATATTAAAGTTGTTACTAATTATATATTAAGTAAAAATTAAATTATTTTTATCAAATGACAATAATTATAATTCCATCATTATATGTATTAAATAAAAATAAAATTATATATATCAAATGACAATAATTATTATTCTAGCATTATATATATTAAATAAAAATAAAATTATATATCCTCAAACGACAATAATTATTATTCTATCACAATAATAATTTTGACAAATCGAATAATTACAAAAAATGAGTATAAGTTGTTACTATTGACATTGAGATATAAGAATTTTGTATAAGTCGTCACACTTTATAGTTAGTGACATATGTATTATGTCAAATCAATGTAAACAAAAACTGTCACAATGGCTTAGTGACTATGTTTGTGTTGTTACAATACATGTGCCAATCATTGTAAATAGTCACAATTTAGAAATAATTCTTATCACTATTAAATTTATGAAATCATTATCATTATTAAAAACTTTGATATTATCGTTTAATATGCTACAACTAATGATGTGTGTCAAAACAATGCCACCAAAGTTTATAGCTCTTCTTTGGCGATTAGCCCAAACACATCTTGAGAAATCTTGGAAAACCACTCATTAGGGGTGCTAGGTTTTGGTCCAATAAAAATCCTCACATGCTTAAATTAGAATCAGTTCTCAAGAAATATTAAAAAAATGTACTCAATGTATACTTCAACTATAGCTTAACCTCTTAATGGGAAAGAATCCATTTTCTCAAAATCAGTGCTCCACCACCAACTGCGTCCTTCACCTCCATCAAATCTCTATTCTCCTTGTCGTTAGCTTTTCTACTTTGCCCACTATGCTATTCCTTGTTGTGTTTGTCCCCTTTCTCTATCCATCAAAGACTTAATTTAGGTATTCATCCCTACTTCATAAACTTTTTTATTTTTGTTTCAAAAAATTTCTTCATCCTATTATCCTCTAGTATTTTCTTAATTGTTAATTTAAATCCAAGACCTAATTTCATCCAAATTTGTCTCGAGAATCCATTACAAAAACCAATGTCTGATCTCTAGGTCCATATCATCCACTCTCTTCAAACCCTCAACCAGGGCCATCCTCCTCTAACCCTAATCCGAATCCAACCCAACTTCCTCATACTAATCTTTTGAGACTAGCCACGGTAGACTTTTGCAACATGTACTAATCTAGGTTTACCCAATCACAAGAACATAAACTTTGGGAAAGTATGGGAATTCTTCATGAATATAAGATCATAGTTTCTCTTTTATTGATCATACCGACTATCATCCATCCCCAGACTATTTGCACTTTTACACAACACAAATGGATGAGGCTATATGATATTCCTCTAAACCAACTCACTCATAACTCTTTCTGACTAATGGTAGGATTATCTATGGTTGTTTCCCATATGGGAAAAACTCCCACTGGTGATATGTTCTATTCCTTCTTGCATCCTAAGACCATAGGTCATGGTCTCTTTTACCTTACCTCCAGCGAGGATACTCATTTCTTAGCAGAGTATCAAGGTTCTATCAAATGGATGGGAGAAAAGAAATTATTTCATTTATTCCCCTATTCCCTGGCTTTAGGGATGCTTCTTCGGCCAAATCAAATCGAACTGAACTAAACTTTTAGTTAATCAAAAATTTGATTGATCAAAATCATAAACCAAACACCAAAATAAATTAATTGATTCATTATAATCAATTTTATTTTTATTTTTTGGTTTGATTTTTAAGTTAATCGAATTTTTATAAAAACTAAAAACTAAAAATAGATAAATAATTAAGTAGGAGAATTAGAAATATATATTTTTAGTTTGGGCAAGAAAAAAATTAAAGAAATAGTATAAAAATAAATAACAAGTATAATAATAATATTATTAAAAATTATATATAAATATAAAAAATATAATTTAATTTTTGATTCAATTTGATTAACTAAAATAAAAAATAAAAAATAAAAAATTTGAAAAATAAAAAATGGAAAACCAAACCAAATTTTAATTTGGTTTAGTTCAATTTGGCCAATTAACCAAATTATGAGCATCCCTACCTGACTTCCCTACCTCTTGAAGGATGGATCTCTCTCAATATCCTAAATATCATCTCTGAAACTGTCGTGCTCCATACCACAACCTCCTACATCATCTGAACTTAAGGAACTACAATCTAAGCAAAGTGGTGGAGCCAAGGCAACTCAACCATTTCAGTCTAAGTCCACGAGAGACAGTCCTTCTTAACTCAAGAGGTATAACTCTTATCGTGTATTTGTCCTTCAAGTTTTACACTTAGGTAAACTTCTAATTAAAATTTTCTTGTTCCATAAACAAGGATGTTGAATTTGGTCCATAAGAAAGTTGCTTCCAAGAATAAAGAAAACACTCTAGGAGCAACTAGCTCAGTTACTCCACCAATTGAGCTAGGCACCTCCAAGACAAGCTTCTCCCTCCCCAGGGAAGAGGGTTCTTGCTGACTGACCTATCCCAATCAACTCTCCAAAGTGGAAAAAGAAGGTTGTTCTAGAACAGTCTTGAACCGAGCTACTCTAAATTTCACATTCTTCCCTTCCAACTCGATATTATTATCTGGTGATAGAGGTCTATGCTATAACTTCATCTAAAGTTTGGCTCTCTCTGCAACTCATCGCTACTTCATAAACTGACAGATAAGATGTTAAGGCATGAATTTTCCTCCGACTTTTAGAAGATATGTCTTCTTTCTCATTAATACTTAAAACATCATATTTTTGCCTATGACTAATAATTTTTCTCCACAGTCTACATACTCCTATGGAATCTAATGTTATGTTGGAGTTCGGGCACACTTTTTTTAGAAATCCTCCAACATCTCCAAGAGTAAGAGAAATAACTAAAATACCTTGTGGCTCATGTATTCCAAGTCTGCACCCTATAGAAAAAACTCAAAAATGAGAACTCTAGCCTTCATGAGGTAAACAAGAAGTTAGATGCTCAACTCGTGGACATGCGGCAATCATGATCGCGAGCTGGAACAAGCAAGGTTAGAATGGTATGAAAATGGCTGGCAAGATTGCTTTCTCAATTTCCAATACTGAGAAGGGGAGTAAGGTACTAGAGCACTACACAGACAGTAGGAAAGAAAAGTTCATGAAGTCCATGGAGTTCCAAGAAATCTTGGCAGATAAAGCCTTGGAATACTATTACCATAGTTTCAACTCCTGTGCTAAACAAATCAAGGTGTAGAACCATAATCTAGCTTTAGATTACAAAGTTGTTCTAGAGGATTTGCCTAAGTCTAAAGCCTTAGAGATGTAGGAAGAAGATCAAGAAGTCCCCCACAAACAATCTAGATGCCCCTATTGAAGATAACCATAATGTTTCTCCTGCTATCGAGATATTCTAGAAAAAGTAGTCAATGTACTAGATTAATCCTGTAACCAATCAATGATACTCAACTTGTTGTTAATGTATTCCTTTTATCAAATCAAAATTCCCTTCACTTTAGCTACTACATTAACATATCTCTAACTCCTACAATCAAGTCTTAAGCTCGGCTTCATAATAAAAAAAAGGTTAGTACTAATTTCACAAACAATTGTAATCAACAAGTGTCTATTGTTTATACTTAACAAGCCCTCATCATGTGAGCTTGTTCCCGCCTATCACAAAGAGGTTCCATTCAATTACTTGTAGTTAGAAATCTTTTCTTTTGAGCTAGGCTCCATAAGTCATAGGAAAACCAAGCTCAATTCATCCAACACTTTATCAACAATCTTCAAGTACTTGTAATCAACAAGCTTTTCTCGAGCTCGGCTCCATAAATTACAAAAAGATTGCACTTAATCATTGAAAAAGATTTAATAAGTACTTGAGAAATAATTATTTAGAAAATAAACTCATAAATATATATGTTGAATCAATTCTAAACAATCATGAATTTCTACAAATCTTGTTATTTAGGAATTATCATAATCTATTATAAATCTCCTTACACATTATTTGAACGGCTTTAGTAGTTTATGTTTGTCTATGTTCTAATTTATAAGATCCTCCCCGTAGGGTATCCTACAGTCAGTTCTATTGACAACAAGTCTACATTGGGTTGAAAATGGCAGATCGTCCCATCTTTCTTTTAATCTATACCTTTCTTCGATCCTTGAGGATCCACCTCCATGTCCTCTGTGTGACTTTTTCTCTTTTATTGCATTTGCATAACACTTCATGACTATATACCGGTCCTCTTCTATCTCCCCTACTCCTTTATCTACTAGAAACTTGATCTTCATATGGAAGGAGGAGACTACAGCATGGAAAGCATTGAGGGTGGGTCTCCTTAGAAAAATATTATAGGTTGAGTGGGTGTTGACCATAAGGAACCTCATGATTTTGGTTTTTGGAATGATTTGCTACCTATTTCTATTTATCCCACTTGACGAACTGCATTCCCAACAAACCCGTACAAATGTATCTACACGGTAGAGCTCCATTGTCCTAAGGCCCATTTTCTTATACTTCTCAATAAAGAGGATATCGACCACAATCCACAAATACTTTTGATATCTCATAAGCAGTTATGGTTGTAGTAATAACCAAAGCAATATTAAGTGGTGTCTGCAATCCTTGAAGATCTTGGGGTCCAAACTTAATAATAGGGCCTTCTATTCTAGAATAGACCCCTAACCATCAATCTCTCTTACATCCTTGTAATGTTCTAACATGAGCTCGCTTTCCCTATTAGAATCCCATCAATGGTTCTTCCAGCTATTATGTGATTCACTTATTTCCAAGCAAAGTTATTTGGAGGTTAGTTTTCTCTTCCTAGTTCGAGTCTTAAATTAGTCCTCATTCAGATCTCGTCTTCCTACTCCACCCATCCTTTCTCTCTAGGTGTTTTAGCTTTATCATCTCTCTTACAATCTTGTGGACACTCTATCTCGATAGATGAAATCATCCAGCTGTCCTTCCATAATGAATCTCTCTATTTCATCCTTAAAGTCGTAGCATTCATAGGTTAGATATCTATATTTATTATGGAATCTGCAGAACTTGACTTATTTAGGCTTCGCAGTTCCATCCTTACTTTTTCTAGGCCACTTCACCATATTTTTGCCCACTGCCACAATTAGAAGTTGTGACCTACATATGTTTAAAGGAGTATATTGTGCATATTTCTAAGAGAATGATGCAGACTTCTCTTTGGATTAAATCTTAAGCTTCTTAAAAGTAAACCCTTTCTGATTTTTCTCTTTTTTTTTTGTATGGTGCCTGTTTTCTTCATCCATTAAGTTTCTTCAATATTTACATAATTTTCAATGCGAGTTAATAAGTTATCAAAATTAAAGTTTGAAGAATTCCCCATCCTGAAAGCCTAGTGCCAAGGCATTGGCCAACACATCTTACATGGTTGAGAGTACCTCCAGATTAATGATAGTGAACCTTTAGATGTAGTTTGGCAATGGTGTTTCCTCCTCTTAACCTAAGTTGAACAGAGTCAAGTTCATTTTCTGGTATATCTTCAAATGTTGATATGTCCTAGCTAAAGTGATAAGAAAAAATCTACACTTCACTCTATCTGAATACATATGGAGCAGTGCTGAATTTTCAACCAACATAGGTACCCCTAAGGGTTTGTAGTTCCATCATATTCATTGTTGAGCACCCTAAAGTTCATGGGCACTAATTTTCCATACTTCATTATCTAAAAAAAATTCCTCTCATCTGATTGATGACCTTGCCCATCATTTACCACTTGACCTCTCTCATCTCCCTAGGGATGGTAATTGGGTGGGTCTGGGATGGGTTTGGCTAAACCCGAGACCTACCCCAACAAATGAAGATTGGACCTGAGACTCGCCCCACCTCAATTTAGGGCCACCCCGCCCCATATCTAAACCCCATTGGGTCTAACCCACCTTGACCAGTGTACCCGCTAATTTTGGTTGTAGCTGTTAACTCACTCTTCTACTTCTTTGCTGGAGAAATAAACAAGAATTCAATCAAAATACATCAAGTTTTTGTAACCATTGAACAACAACAAATGAGTATACATAAAAAGCCTATTATAACTATTTAATAAATCTTCCTTGGTGCCTTTCATTTTCAAACTTGAATCATTCGTGAATCGAAAGAGACATTAAAAATTAATGAATAGATCATCACAACTAATCAATGAAAAGATGGGCATCTTTAAAAAATTAGAATTAATTGACTAATTGAGGGAGTTTTAGCATCTCTATGTGTACAGGCAGTAATGCACATCTCTTTGTCTCTCTCTTCAATGGTCATCATCATTCGATGAATACCAAGGATAGCAAGAAAGGCGACGACAGCGACAGAAAACCCCGGTATAGAGATAAATTTTCACACTGTGTGCTTACCTGCACTCCATAGCTTCACTCTAGAGAAGACAAAATGAAGAAAAGATTGAAGATGAAATGATTATCTAGAAGGGTGGAAAGCGGCTAAAAGTCTTCTAATTGAATCAAATTGAGAGAAAAAATAAAACCTGAGGGAACCCTAAAGTGATCACTAATTACTAATTAATACGAGGTGGGTCTATTAAGACCTGCTACACATCCCAAACCTGGGTGGGTCTAAAAATTAATTCCATTACCCGCTCCATTACCCGTTTATTAACTCTAAACCCACCTCGCACGTGGCAGGTTTATTACAAGTTCAGGTAAAATCCAAACCCATTACCATCTCTATATCTCCCTATGGAGGTCTTCTATTTTCTCCATTAAACTTAGCTGGTGTACCACCATGTTTGTATTACACAAAGGCATAGCTTTCCTCTTCTATTGTGCTTCCTCACAGAGAGTAGGTCTTTGATCCGTCTTTTCTCCATCGATGTTATCATTGACTTCTTAGCCCTGTAGTAAGCAGAAGGATGTTGGTCGAGTTTCCACTCTAGCTTGTAGGGTAACCTCTGCTGCTACCTTTATTAATTCTCCTCAAGTACCCCTATCGTTAATTATCCCAATTCTCCATGAACTTCTTAAGGTAGTTAGTTGGTGGTATGATCATCGCTCGGTGAAGAGGATTGGTTGGCATTATAGGAGCTTATCTTTTATCCTTCTCAAAATTCTGGTGCTTAGTCTCTTCCCTACCATATCCTCATCAACTCTAATTCTTTTCCAAAGACGATACCACTTGATGCGTGTCAAAATGTCACTAAGGATTACAACTATTCCTTAATGATTAGCCCAAATACTCATTGTTAATTCCTATAAAACCACTCGATAGATGTTTTGGGTTTTGGCCCAATAAAAATCCAAATATTTAAGTCTGAATCAATTCTCAAAAAGTATTCAAAAGAATGTACTCAATGTAATACATACCCTAGCCTCAATTGGAAACCCATAACATTCTTCAACTATAGCTCAACCTCTTATTAGATAAGAATTCATTCCTACAACAACTATGATTTATAGTTCATATCATATTCAGACTCAACCCTCCTAGCATTTGGGTCTTATAGAATCACCAACTAGGCCTTCACCATAAGTTAGGACGGATTATCCAGATCTGCTCGTCTAGACCTCAATCACAAACTTGGGCTTCAATCCAAGTCCATACATCTAACCTACACTATAATCCTAGTAGTTCGGCTATGTTCAAACCAACTAAGCCTAATATCTTACGGCTAATTCCCAAAGTATCAACTAATATTTTTTTTCCTTGTAGTGAGTAAGATATAAAAGAAACAAGCCTCGCTAGAAAGATGATCATGATAATATGCCTTTTTGGATAATCTCGTGATAGATACCAATTCTTGGTCATCAAAGAACGAAATGATTCATGCAAAAATGATCTATAAAACGATTTCTCTGACATGTAAGTGTACTCTTGGCACCACAAAAAGTTTGATTATTTCTGTATTTCAATGTGAGTAAACATCAACCGTATCCTGAACCTAAGAAAGAACTAATGATTTGGATATATTAAAACTTAATTATTATTTTTTTCTTGCTTTGTTCTCAAAATTGTTAGCCTTCGGACTAGTAGTATCATTCTATACATAACTGCAAAACTTCGTACTCCTCATATCTCGATATCTTATTAGTTCCAAATTACATTGCTAATCCTTTTGTAAGCTACTCAACACCGGAGTTTCCTATCTGATCAATATAAAGAGGGTAGAACCTCTCCATTAGCAAGATAAAACACTACAAATATATATATATATATATATATATTGATGAAAAAATTTTAAGTGACAATATCACAATTATTGCGAATGATATGCCTTAAATGATAATAATTTATTTTGCAACAAAAATTATTTTCACAAATTTAATAATGACAAAAATTAATTTTAAATTATTACATATTAATAATTAGTGAAACATATAGTATTGGATAGACAAACCCTTTTCGTGTTCCTAAGAATGACAAGTTGGTGTTAATGAACCTGCTGGTGCTCATCATTTTTCTTATTTTTGCAAATTTTATTTAACAAGATGGGTGAAATAATCTCTTATTCAAGTGTTATTAAGAAGCTATACTCTTGCTACCAAAAACCCATCTGCCATTTCTTGCAAAGTTGTTGTACGCAAAACATATATAGAATCCTTAACTGATCTAGTTTGCCACAAATAGAAAACCAATGAAATGCCAAAACACCCATAAACAAACACCTTAAAACAAATGGAGTGCTATTTATTAGATGTAAAGTTTAGAATTGATATTACCTTCAAAGAATCATAAATCATTTTTTCATACAAATGAAATAATGGGAAAGAAGACACAAGCAACACTTGCAAGAATGACAATGCCCAATGTAAGATAATTCTGGTAGGTTGTGTTTAGATAAGGGGATTTGAATTTAAGAAAGGGATTTAATGCTAAATATTTCAAATAATTCCAACATAAATCCAATGCAATGATGGAAGACATAACTCAAAGTCAATATTAAAAAATTAAAATTCATTAATTAATTTAAAATTATATAAACAATTTGAATGAATTTGTATCTTTGGTTCTCAAGTTCTTCAATCTAAACAGACCTTAAGTGTAACTAAATAATGTAAACCTTTGTACAAGTAGCAAGTCATCTTTTATTAAAAGGGCTTGTTTGTTGTGCTTGCTAACGGCTTGATAGATGAGTATACCTACTTAATTTGTTGTTTGCTTCAAATTTGTTAGGCTCATGAAAAGGGAGTGGCCTAGTATGCAATCAAGCAACCTTCTTGATTATGGTTGGTGTGCATATGCGATGTATGCAACACGGACTAGCAAGTGCACTAGTTATAAGCAATACAGTATATGAGAATATGAGTTGTCGTGTCCCTAGTGAACTTGTATGCAAGTACCGAATATATATGTCCTAGCTATATTTAACTGATTAAAATACTAGCGAGTGAATTGAAAGCTAAACTAAATAAATTATCAAAGCAAATATAAATTTCAAGGAAAACACAAGATTAAAATCAAGGGAGAAATGGGTCAAGGACATGGATCACCATTTTAATTCATTATGTTGCACAAATTTATGATTAGTATGAATGTTTGATTGTGCAATAGCTAAACTTCTGCTTCTACTTGATACTCTCTCTCAATACATATTAATTCTATCATTGAAAATAATTGGCTATATGTCTGTAACATGTTCAGCAAATTAACGATGCATTAGGATCCATGAACTCCATTAGGTTTTAATGTTTATGATTATGCATATACTTAATTCTATATTTCTATAGTGATTACTATATGGCATGCATTACACGAATACTTGTTGCAATACTATATTTTGGTCTCAATACAACAATAAAGATCATTTCAAAGTTGGCCAAACTTCAAAAAGTATTAAAAACATAATACATGTTCAACACAATTTTAACAATATCCCAAACCATGAATAAGATATTAACTCATAAATTTATAAAATGGTTTTTCAAGCTGCTTCAACTTTAAGATTACAAATCCAAGTGCAGGTTGTGTCAAGTAATAAATTTCTCGTGAGTCCGAGGTCGATCCGTATGGAAGTTGTTTGAAAATTTCAAGATTATATTTTTTAAGAAAAGATGAGCTTTATGTAGTTTAGAATATAAAAAATAAATATGCTATAACTAAAAATTCGAAGTAATAAAAGTATTGAGGATTAAGGATCTACTCTTGAGTTTTAGATAGATGAATGAATTTATTCTTTTTACCTCTTTTAATTACTAGTATTGGAATTCATACATAATGAGGTTCTAAATGGGAAGATGTTATCAAATAGCTCATGAAATAAGGTAATCAATAGATAAAAATAAATAAAACCTGCACAAAAATAGATAAAACTTTTTAATCTCATTTTTTATGTTGATTTTCTATTTTATTCCTAAAACACAACAATGCTTTAATTGGGAGTTCTAAAAAATAATTTCATAGTAAAAATAATTATATAAATCATAATTAATTTACACTTTTAAATTTCATCACACCCAATTTATTACTAGTCCCTAGTAATTATAGCGTAATGAAATGCAATACAAATAAAAATAAACATAATCAGAATTTAAAAAAAATCCTGTAAAATAGTCTAACAATTACAAACAATCATTTTTCAGATATTATAAATTATCGAGATTTTTATTTTTTAAATTTCAAAGGATATTGTGCGTATGTGCACTAAGCCATCCTTTTATTCCACAGATCAAGATACATTTAACTTTAAAATCAATCATGAAAAAACCTCAACTTCATATCCTCACAAGTAAGTGTTTGTCATATAACTGGTAAGTCTTTACTCAAGGAGTTGGAAAATAGTTAAAACACTTAGATAAATGGCTTAAATAATTTATGACAAGTATTCGAACTAAAATTGAACATAAGATAGGTAGTCACAAATTTGAAATACCTAGTATGTCTTACCAAAATATGTCTCGAAATTTCTTTGGTTAACCTGAAAATGAAATGGTGATTTTTTGTCTTTTTTTTCATTTTTTTTTTACATGGCGCGCTTGATAACAGAAGATCAAAATAATGGTTTATAATTATACTCAAATCACTAGCTACAAAGTAAATATTTTAGTAAAAATAGATAACTACACAGGTTTACCCAATTGTTTCTCCACATGCAAGGTAGACATAATTAAGCATATCAAATTGCAACGAAACTAATTCAAATGACCAATTAAAGTTTAGAATACTTATTTCTCAAACTCTCCACTTATTCACAAAAGATGTATAAATATTAAAAAGTGAACACTTTAACATGGCTGAAATTTTCAATTATATGTATTTCAACAATCTTTCATAAGGCTTAGGATGTGCACAAACTAATTTTTTTTAAAATAGTACCATTGGACTCTAACAAAAAAAAGATTGCAATTATATTTTGACAATTCACAAAATTTCAATTAAAAACTTTACAAACATGCCATGTTACACACACACACAAAAAAAAAGTGCATCTCAAGAGTGTTGCTACAACTTTAAGGTTGCAAACATAAGTGCAGGTGTAATAAGTAATAAATTTCTCATGAGTCCCAGGTCGATCCACAGGGAAGTTGTTTGAAGAATTCAAGTTTATATTTCTAAAAAGATGGAGTTTATGTGAATCAAAAATATATGAACAATTAATGTATGATGTAACTAAAGAAAAAATGAAGTAATAAAAGTACTGAAGATTAGGGATCCACTCTTTGAGTTTTGGATAGATAGAATAGTTATTTATTCTTTTACACCTATTAATTACCACAATTGGAATCCATACGTAATGAAGGTTCAAATGAGAAGATATTATCAAGTAACTCATGCAATAAAGTAATCATGATATTTCTTACTATTGCAAATTATCTCTTAATGCCAACACTTATTTATGGATCAATCATTTATGCATAACTTCGTCAACAACAAATCAAGGTTTTATATTAGCAGTCGTGGATAAAACTGTACAATAAGCTAAATAAACCCAAGTATTTATTGTACCATTGAGATACATAAATCAAGAATCACCACAAAATAAATAGGATTTAGATCAAAATAAAAATAATAATACAACATACTTAAACAATTTCTACCTTTATAACCATTTCTCTTCCTCCATCAAGAGATTCACCCTTTTTCCTCAACAAAATGAAATTGAGAAAAAAATAATAAAAGTAGCAAAGACTAAAACTATAAGAGAAACTAGAGAATGCATTTCTATTACTACTAGAAAACTTACAATACTAGAAAATATACAAACTAGATACTTAACCTAAAGAACCCTCTACCCCAGTCATCTTACAAGCTTAATACATGGTCTATTTATAGTACTTGGAGTAAGCTAGAGGCAAACAAATAATGGAGGGGTTAATCAAGTGGTATGTTAGTTGCCAAGAGTTGGTAAGTTGTTACATAAATTTCTTACCTACTGAATTAAATTATATTTTTCGATCAGATACAACTCAATTTTGAAGATATGTGAAGAATCAAAATTGTAGATCTTTCAGCGTTGATATATTTTCATATATCTTTTGTTAAATTTGGTGGTCGGATGAAGGAGATATAGTCAAATTACCGAGTCATGTCCAAGAGCCGCCCTTTAACATCAGTAGCAAGTGCAGCCTATAGTTTTACCATTTCAACATATTTTCACACCATCTTTGTCTTCAACAATTGTTTATTTACGTATTAGGTATAATATATCTAAATTTTAGCCCAAAATAAATTTGGGCTCAAGATATATAATCGAATTGGTGAAATAAGTCGATACTGGGCTGAACTCTGATCCGAATTTTGGTGATCCATTTTGTGCAATTACTTGGATGAATTTTATGCTATCATAAAGACTTAATTAGGCTGAAAATTTAACATAAAAGTTGTACCTATATCTCTTGGCTTTCAAATGAAACAAGATTCAGGTTCATAGGGTTTTTGATCATGAAGTTATGCTTAAATTATAAAAACTGCACAAGTTTGGAAATATGTTTCCATTTATTCCTAACACAAAACATTAGTAAACAATAATATTAACAAGAATAAGTAAGAAAAGTATAAAGGATTTGATACAAAAATATGTCAAAATATGCATTTTTCAAATTCCCCACACTTAACCCTTCCTTGTCCTCAAGCAAGTTTAAACAAAACATAAACTAATCCTTTCATATGAATCACGATTGCATTAGCATATGCAACAAGCCTTTAAACCCCTAGGTGGCCATAGAGGATGAGTTATAGTCTCGTGAAGGTTTTCAAGCAGTGATACCTATAATATCTATAATAACTATCTTCAACTTTTATTTTCATGAAGCAACAAAGTAATATGAAAATAAAATCAAACAAGTATTGAGTTTAACTCTTAGTCATTCAAAAATCAATATATTCTCACAATAAGCATACTCAAGTGTGTTTGTGGACAATTAATGTCCATAGTGGAGAAACTATGCATACTTCAAATAAGTGAATTCTCATAAATCTTACAAAAATCACCCTCACAATAATTTTATAAAGAAAGTTACAGCATAGGCTTCTTCCTTTGGTACAAATCTCCATTACATTGAAGGCACCACACGAATCAAAAGGTTTTCAAACAAAGGTTGTAATGGGGCCAAAGGGTGGTGATGTAGCTAAGAAATAAAAGGTAGGATGCAACAAAGGTTCTAAAACTTCATGGAATTAGAGACATATAATTTATCGATGAAGAATTCTCATTCTACAAATTTCAACCTGGGGTTTATTGTTATTGAATTGGACCCTCTTATTCATCTTGTAATATCTCATTTTTAGTTGCAACTTGTAGCACTTTCAACTTTTTTTTTATTATCATTATTGTTTTCTTTTCTTTCTTTTTTTCTTTTTAAAAGAAACTCTCCCATTTATCTTCTATTCCAACTTGAATTTCTTTTATAAGTTTAAGCTGTCAATTGAATGTCTCTTAAACTCCAATCATTTTTAGAACAAGGGTTGGATAATAGTGTATTTAGGCTAGGTAAAAAAATATGATTAAAAAAAAAATATTTATTTATTGTAAGGTTCAAACTGGTTTACTAGGGGATATTTTCTTAAACATCATATAGGGAGTAAAACTAATTTGGCAATGGTGTTAAAAAGCCTAATGCCTTAATCATTTTTCTAGTGGTGCACTATCAGTCGTTCGTCTCGACAGACCAAAAGTAAAGTTCTAATACTCAACCCCCATGTTGAAGATTCAAGTGATGATTAGAGCAAGGCATAAGAACTATCTATTTTGACATGATTATCTTCACACTAAATAACATAACTATTTATACAAAATAAAATTTGAGTATAATTATCGCAAAAATATATTAACCAAATACAACATCAAAGTCCAAAACATCACCATCATCAATCAAACCATATTATTCATTCTTAATTTTAATCATTGAAGTTGGAAGAACCTATACGACTCAAAAAAAATAAATTGGTAATTCACAAATATTTGTTTAAAAATTTACAAACCTGCCATATTATGCAAAAAATAGGGATGCGTCTCAAGAGTGTTACAATTACCCTTTACTTAGCTACCTTTTTTTCATGCTTTCAATGAACCCATCAAAAAACACGCTTGATTTATATTTATTTTTTTATTTTTTTATTTTTTTTATTTTTTATTTTTTTATTTTTTTAAATACTAGAAAAACACCATTGATATACAAATCATGATATCAATTATCCTCTCCACAACCTAATTGAGACATTGTCCCAATATCAAAAATATATAGAAAAGTAGAGTTTGAAAGGTATCACTTGAAATGCGGCTATAAAGCTGAAACAACAAATAAAAACACACATACTATTAGATAAAATCATTAACAATAAGTATCACAGATTGAGAGTCAATTTCAATTTGCATTTTCGACCATTATTCCTGTTGGACCAATCTACATTGGCCAAGGTTGGATCAGGTTTTGGCACATATGCTAGAAGTTGATCAATTAGCTGATCAGGTGTCGGAATAGAAATGATGATTCTTCTCGCAGAAGTTGAAATAAAACTTTTTTCACAGCATGATCTATAAAAGATAGCAAACCAACATAAAAACATTAACATTAAGAATATCTATAGATTTTTGGTGAATGTTGAGTTGTGCCAAGAGACAATTTGGAATAATTCCTCTAGTGTACCAAATTGCCAGGTAGAATGATGAATGCATCCACATTGTTTAACATGTTAGGCATTCTATCCTGAATATGTGACACTTTTACTCATCTTCAATGGTCATACCTGTGATATTCTGTACTGTTAAAGATTTTGGGATACTCCAAATTTTAACACTCCTACATAAGCAGAAATAGCAACATTCCATTAACACCAAACTGCTCCCATCACACTAAATGAATTTTTTATTTTTATTAAAGTTCTACTAAGGTTATTGGCTGTCCCTATAACTCATCATTTTTTTCTAGATTGGATTCCAAAAACACAAATGGAATTAAATTTGCAAGTTGAAGAACTTCTATTTTTTTTCTTTTTTTTGAAAATAAGTTGTGCAAAATAGAGTGAATACGGTGATATTTATTGAGGTGTGAACAGGGAATACATTTATTGCATGTCTTTTTCTTTTGTCAAAAAGTTTGAAAATAAGGACACATACAAAATTTAAAAATTACCTACTAACACGTGTATGTACATGTAGTTGTGATTGTGGCTCACATCTTCCTCTGGTTTTACGTCCAGTAATGCTTAAACGCCTCTATGGTTGAGGATATGCTTCCATCCAGTTTTCTTATAAATGGCAAACAGGTCTTTTAATGTCAGATTCTCAAAACTATAAAACTCATATTCATTTCGAAAATGATCCCATAAATCAAGAATTGCACGTTATAACAATCCACATGAATGCATCTCAAAGTAATATAATGTGATCTAAAGACTCCTTACTCAATCCATCCATAATGAATTTAAGTTTATCTTCTCGATTTTTAGAGACCATTCCTAAATAACAACCTTTGTGTTGCAAGTCCATCTAGCACAAATATGCAAACTTTCATTTTTTTCGCCCTTCATTTTTTTGTATATATTCTTTTATCAAAACCAGACATGTATCTAGTAAGCAAATCTAGAACTTATGTGAAAACTCACCTGCTCTTATCTTTGCTTCAATTATCCATCGTATGTCTCCGAGATGCCCTTGTGCATAAGCAGCCTCAATCTTTCAATCCTGATTTTATAAATTTTTCAAATTGCATTTTTAGGAAGAAAAGGAAATCGCTTCTTGAGAGTTAGAAAAATGTCACCCCATTTTGAAAAGAACA